>CAUYON010060536.1:0-17522 GCA_963573935.1 Arctocebus calabarensis
TCACAGCAACTTCCAATACCTGGGCTCAAGCGAGTCTCCTGCCTCTGCCTCCCAAGTAGCTAGGACTATAGGCGCCCGCCACAACGCCCGGCCATTTTTTGGTTGCAGCCGTCATTGTTGTTTGGCGGGCCCTGGGGCTGGATTCGAACCCACCAGCTCAGGTGGACGTGGCTGGCGCCTTAGCCTGTTGAGCCACAGGTGCTGAGCCAAATTAGACTTTCTAAATTGTTGTCCAAATGTGAAGCTCAGTCGCAAAAGATATTCATTTAAGTATTCTGATTGTTTTCTATGTGACACATACAACTGTGTCGTCAGTTCCACTGTTTATTTTTTCCTTTTCCCAAATCCTTTGTTTCTTTCTTCTTTTTAACCTACCACAAGGAATACATATATTGTATGCTGCTCTGCTGGGCAAAATCCTCTCTACATAAGCCAAATCAAATTACAAGAATTTTAAAGGAAATGACTATGTATAATTAAAAACTATTTGGTAATAAAAGTCTCTCAACAAAGACATAATGATTTATATGATACTTAACTATGTGCCAGGTTCTTTTCAAAGTGTTTTCTTTATATATAAAACATAGTTGTAATTTTAAATTGCACGCGAACTTTATATCCACCCTGTATGTAAACTTACTTAACTCCCACCACGACTCTTCACGAAAGGAAAATAATTTCTCCAGGGCCACATGGCTTCCAAGAGATAGACTCAGAATTCCATCGCAGACAGGCTAACTCAAGAATTTTTGTTCCTTGCAGTGTTCTGTGCTGATTCTCTGATATTAGTTTTATAGTTTTGTGATTATTTCTGTCAAAGCATGAGAAATAAGGCCAGACAGATGGCAACACCTGGAAACAAGGTCATACCATGAGATAAAAGGAAATGAAAACTCAGAAAACAGACTGAGTAGAAATAAGCAACAATAATGGGATCTGAAACCATTAAAGAGTCTAGAATATGCTTTAAAATGTATTGCTTATTTACCATAGATTTTTGCTCATTTTTGCAAATGATTTGCAGTTAATTTTCCAAAGGAGTAAAGCAAAAGCAGTGTATTCGGAGTTCCATCTAAGGGTAAAGGCCACATGGACGTGAACTAGACTCGGTTTATTTATTACCCTGGGTTGTTGCACTTGCCTCGCTCTGGCCAGAGTGGCTCTGTAATAACTTGCACCACTGCTGCAGCCTGAGACAAGTCACAGTTGCTGCTTGGAATGCCACTCACGTTTGGGAACAAGCCCTCCACTGCCCCTGGCCTCGCACCTCTGGGCTTCCTCGTTGGGTTGGATCCATTCCGCACACCTGGGACGTGCTGGGAGTTAGCACCTGGTGGCGGCAGACTCCAAACAATGGAGGTGATAACCTGCTGTTATTTCTTTCTCTCCTGCCTAGCTTGACTTTTCAAAGGTATGGCAGCCACCTCTCTAAAGGGACACTGGGCAGTCAGCCTGTTACAGAGCTGTGGCCAGCTCAGCAGCTCTCTCCTTTCTGTTTGCTACCCCTCTTCTGCTCCCCACTCCCCTTTATTCTCACTTCTTATTCTGTGTGCTCCTCGATAAAGTATTATACTGTAAGCTTTTTCTTCTTTCTAGGGAATCTAAGAAAAACTAGTTTAAATACACTTTGATTCCTATGAAGATCATATGCAATTGCCTTCAAAATTTTTTCTTAATCACTATTTTTATTGGTATTTTATGTAGTAAGTCATATTTTTCAACACAGCGCCAATCTTGTTCAAGGAATTCAACCATGTTAAAATTACTGTCCTCTTGATTTAATGAGACATAATATTTCATTGTATTGTTATTTATTGTTTACAAATGTGTTGTGCTTAGAGATACATAATTATATCTGGGATTCTGTAATTTTATATATCTATTCATTTCTCTGATGATGTATGTATACTATGTATTTATCTATATTATTTTTTTATGACAGCAAGTAAGGTCTTCATAATTTCCTAATGCCCTCCTGTATAAATTATAAATCTAAATCACATATTTTCATTTTTAAATTTTTCATAAATGGTAGGGAAATTTTCTTTTGTACGCACACATGTGAATACACTCGTATGCAGCTTCACATACCCTTCTCATAAAAAAAATGAGAAACACCATTAAAAAAGCTCATGTGAATATCCTGAAATTTAAACATTTAAATATAATTAAAATGAAATTTAATTCATATTCAAGTCTATATCATTTTTATAATTATAATGGTATTAATTTATTTATTTTTATTTTATACTACTTGAAAATATGCAGGCAGCAAGTGCATAAGCAAGATGCAGATGTATTTTCTACTAACTTTATAAAGACATTTAATGTGCTCATTTCTTATGAAAAATTATATGAAATAATCCTTATCTAGACATCATTGACTTAGAATCAATTTTAGATTCTGGTGTCTGAAATAAAAGGGAAAATCATCCACAGATCTGTATGTTTAGATCAGGGGTCCTCAAACTACAGCCCACGGGGCCACACACGTTGGTGTGAATTGTATTTGTTCCCGTTTTATTTTTTTACTTCAAAATAAGATATGTGCAGTGTGCATGAGAATTTGTTCATAGTTTTTTTTTTTTTTTTTAACTATAGTCTGGCCCTCCAACGGTCTGCGGGATAGTGAACTGGCGCCCTGTTTAAAAAGTTTGAGGATGCCTGGTTTAGATTGTTTAAAACAAAGAAGATTTGGCCATGTGCAGTGGCTCATAACTGTAATCCCAGCATTTTGGGAGGCCAAGGAGGTGGACGACTCACTTGAGGCCAAGAGTTCAAGACCAGCCTAGGGAACACAGGGAGTCCTCCTGCTAGGATTACAGGCATGAGCCACTGAGGCTGGCCACAACATTTTTTTTTTTTTTTTTTTTAGTAAAAACAGAGAGTAAAGAGCTATATAGTCAAATGAAAAGTATGTACAAAAGAATGGGAACATGGTATGGTCTTGGTCAGAATCAAGAGGGTAGACAACAAATTGATTCCTGGGGATTTTTAATTTTGCAAAGATAGCACACCACACAAACAGCACAAAGTATGTTCATCCTCTTTTTTTACACATCATGTACCGGGTTCAGTGCTTTTCTATGCTACTCTATATTCAGGGCTCTGCCTCTAGGATATCAGCAAATACAAGAAGCTATGATTTTCAGGAATTTTCTTCTTTCCTCTTCCCCATCAACATGTGGCTATGTGGAGCTTTATGCTCCAGCACATAGAGATTTTATCTACGTAAATTCTGTAGAATTTGTATGCATAGAAATTCTTCTATTCTCACCATTTATTTATACCTTAAGATATCTATTTACAACTGTAAATACATGTACCTGATGTGCCTTAGTTTGTGTAACCTGCTATAATAAAATACTATAGACTGGGTGCCTTATAAACAACAAATACCTGTTTCCTACTGCTTTGGAGGCTGAGAAGTCCAAGAGCAAAGAGCCAGGAGATCTGGAGTCTAGTGAGGGTAAGGGGTTTCTTCCCAGTTGATGGATGGTGCCTGCTAGCTGTGTCTTTACATGGTGGAACAAGCGAAGGATTTCTCTGGGATCTCTCTTAGAAAGAAACTAATCTGAATAATGAGGGTGCCATCTTCATGACCTAATCACCTCCGAAAGTTCTCACCTCCTAATAAATAGCATCGCCTTAGGCTTAGAATTTCAAGGCCAATGAATTTTGAGGAGGACACAAACATTTTGATCATAGCATCATAAATACTTATTTTACACTTTGGATTATGCTCTGACATTTATTTTCTTGCTCATATTGTTGCAGCTTTGGCTATTGGAAGCTCTTTCAGTTGGTTCCTGAGTTCTTTAACATACTCTCGTCACTGTCATTATTGATACTTTGAGCACTTTCTTACTTGCTCTCCACTACAATACAGTGTATCTCTTATATATTTCCAAAAAGTCCTTTTTGTGAAGAAGCATACTAAAAATCAAGAGCTAAATGGTAGGTGTACTTATTGTTACTGGGGTGTCATTGTTTCAGACCCATTTGCCTGAAAGAATAGGGGGATATATATATGTGTATGCTAACTCATAAATGTACATGTATCTATAAATCTTTCTATAGTTTTATAAAAATATTAAAAGTGAGCATATACTGGTATTTCCAGGTCTAACCCACCTGGATCTTTTGAGCTATCTCCCTTCACTAATCTGTATTCTCCCACTCCAACTCTGAGAAAACTGGCTCTAACCATCTTCCACCTGTTTACTCAATTTTTAAATTCTAACATACATGAGTAGTGTTTTTAAGTGTAACTCTGTTATCTGTTCCTCTGTAGGAAACAATGTCATAAACCAGAGTGCTCTGCTATGTGTAGCACCTTGTGCCTTTAATCTTGAGCACCTCTCCCATTTCCAAAATTACTCAGGACATCATCACCCTTTCCTTTCCCCTTCACACTGAGGCTGTTTCCTAATTTGTAAACAGTGAGATTCTTTTGGTACATTTAGTATTTCATCCTGGGATTCCTCTAAACTTTTAAATGTTTTTAAAATTACATTCATTAAAGTTTATTCTTTGTGTTTTGAAAGTATTTGCCTATTGACAAAAACAAGGTTTTATGTATCAACCACTCACTACCCTAAAAATTTCCTGTGTCTGTCTTTGTCCACACACATATACACATACACTTCCCTGTTTGTTAGATTGTCTTGAGAACTGACATTTGTTAACTTGACTCTATCTTTGGCCACAAAAATGTTCCTTTTTGAGGGTTAAGAGAAGGAATTGAATATGCAAACTTTACATACAGAAGTAGGTGTGTCTGAAGGAGCCTCTGGGTGGTTTTGCTGGTTTCCTGGGGAGGGTGCTTTTCAGAATGTCTAGAGAGACCTTTGTTCTCCACAGTTGCATATTTAGTAGCTCACACACTGAAACATCCTTTAGCTCAGGACCTTGGCATTCAATCAAAATGACCTCAAGTTGTCTGGCACTGAGAGAGAGCTTTGAGAAACCACTCCAATCTTTGTGGGACGTCTCCCCTCACTGCTGGTTGGCAGCTTACTCTGAGTTCACTGGGCTCAGAAGCCCACCAGGATAAGCTACCTACTTTTTGCTACTTAAAGAAAAATCTTTAGAAAATAATTTTTTATATATACTTAGTCATATGTTAATCAAGGAACTTAACAGGCACTTGGTGGTACTGTTGAACATATTGGAGAAGATAGAAATGGGAAAGAAAAGGGTTAAAATTTATTGAGAGCTATTGGATTGCAAATATCCTTCTAGGCCCTTCATATTATATATTCTAAAGTTCCTAAAAATCTCCAGTAACAAAGATTTTACTTTGTTGAACCAATACCATAATGTCTGTATAAATTATCTGCTCTCATGCTCTCTGCTTTTTTTTTTTTTGAAATGGTATTGTGACTTCTTTTGTTTTCTAATGTTTGTTTAACCTACTTCAAATATATATCTGACCTTTAAAATATGTCTTATCAGTAGTTCTTTCTGATTTTTCTAAATGCTGATAAGGTCACCTTTATCTTTCTCTCTTCTTAACATTGAGGTTGTCTTCTCTTTCCTATGTTAATGTCACACGAAACTATCTCCACTGCTATCCACAAAACAAATATTAAAGGAGATATTAGGTACACTCAGGGATTTATTTTAAAAGTCTTGAATTTTAATGATTAGTAACTGAGATGCAGTAGTTTCCAGATGCCGATTGCTGGGCGCACTCCTTTGCCAAAATATAGTTCTGACTAAGAGCAAAGACTTATTTATGTATTTTTAAGTTTGTGAACTTTTCCACAACAAAAATGATGATTAGGTATTAGTTGGATTTTTTTTTTATTTCACACACATTATACTCATAACATCCATGTATTCCAGAAATTCTTCTTTTTAAAATTTATTTCATTTTATAATAGTAGGGGGTACACATGTTTCATCTACATACTTTGTTTTTGTACAGACTGAGTAAAAGTTACAAGTGTGCCCTTCACCCAGACAGTGTGCAGTGTACTCAGTACGTGTGAATTGACCCATCCCGTCCTCTTCCCTCCCCCCAGCTTGATTGTCATTGAGACTTACTTCCATATGTGAATTTAATTGTTGCTCAATTAGTTCTAATGTGGTATTGAGTACATGTGTTTGTTTCACCATTCTTGAGATGTTTCACTTAGATGAACGGTTTCCACTTCCATCCAGGTTGTTGCAAAAGATGCTACATTGCCTTTTTTAACAGCTGAATAGTACTCCATGGTGTACATATACCACATTTCATTCATCCATTCGTATATTAGTGGAAAGTTGGATTGTTTCCATCTCTTTGCAATTGTGAATTGTGCTGCTATAAACATTCAAGAACAGATGTTGTTTTAAAAATATGACTTTTTTGCCTTTGGATATATATATACCCAGTAGTGGGATTGCTGCATCAACTGGTTAAGGTCTACTTTAACTTATAAAGTATCTCCATACGGTTTTCCATAAAGGTTGTACTAGTTTGCAACCCAGCCACAGTGTATAGGAGTTCCTTTCTCTCCACATCCATGTCAGCATCTGTTGTTTTGGGACTTTTTAATATGAGCCATTCTCTTTGGAGTTCGGTGATATCTCATTGTGGCTTTGATTTGTATTTTCCTATATATGTTGAGCTTTTTTTCATGAGTTTATTGACCATTAATTTATCTTCATTTGAAAAGTTTCTACTTATGCTTTTGCCCACTTTCTAATGGGGTTGTTTAGTTGTTTCTTGCTGATAATGCTGAAGTTCTTTGCAGACTCTGGTTATCACTCCTCTGTCAGATGTATATCATATGACTATTCTCCCAATTCTGTGGGTTGCCTATTTGCTCTTTTGATTGTGTTCTTGGCAGTGAAGAACTTTTTAATTTAATTAGGTCCCATTTATTTACTTTTGTTATTGCTGTGATTGCTTCCAGGGTCTTCTTCATGAATTCTTTGCCTAGTCTGATAACTGTAAGATTTTTTTCCAGCATTTTCTTTTAGGATTCCTATTGTTTCATGCCTTAGGTTGAAATCTTTTATCCACATGTTAATCTTTTTGAGTGGTGATAGATAGGTATGGATCCTGTTTAAGTCTTTTACATGTGACTATTCAGTTTTCCCAGCTTTCCCTGTTTATTGAACAGGGATTCTTTTCCCCAGTGTATGTTTTTATATGTTTTTTAAAAAATCAGATGGGAATATAAGGATGGTTTCAGCTTTGGGCTCTCTGTTCTGATCCATAGGTCTACATCCCTATGCCTCTGTTATTGTGCCAGCACCATGCTATTTGGGTCACTATAATCTTGCAGGATAACTTGAAATATGGTGAAGTGATGCCTCCTTCTTTGTTTTATTATGTAAGTTTGCATTGGCTATTTGAGGTCTTTTCTGATTCCATGAAAGTATAGAACTATTTTTTCTAGATTTGTGTAAGTATTTTAATGGAATTTGCAGACATGTAATCTTTTAGACTGCCCAGCCTTTGGAATTGTGAGAAATAAATTTCTTTTTTTTTTGTAAATCACTCAATAAGTGGTAACCTATTATAGTATAGCACCACAGACTGAGTAGGGCAGTATCCTAGTTTATGTAATTGTTAAGGAAACAGTCATACCAAATTGAGAGCATGCTTTGAAAAGAAACGTCTGAACCTTGCCTGGCATTTAGACTAACAATTATATAGACATGCACAAATCTGAAATTAAACAAAATAAAGATCTAAGTAAGTCATTGATCTTCTTAACAACAAATTTGCAAAGGTATAAATATATTTTATTGCATAATAGGAACATGAAGAAAACTCTGTTACAAGATTCGTGTGAAACTGAATTATCAAATAACTATAACATCAATACTTAACAAATAAGAATTCCAATATGTCATTTTTTTAATACAAAACATTTACATTTTTCCTGTGAAGTTTTCAGTCTCTTCAGCTTGGCACCTGTGGCTCAAGCGGCTAAGGCACCAACCACATACACCTGAGCTGGCGGGTTTGCATCCAGCCTGGACCCGCTAAACAACAATGACAGCTGCAACCAAAAAATAGCTAGGCATTGTGGCAGGTGTCTGTAGTCCTAGCTACTTGGTTGGCAGAGGCAGGAGAATCACTTGAGGTCAGGAGTTGGAGGTTACTATGAGCTGTCATGCCACAGCACTCTACCTAGGGGAACAGCTTGAGGCTCTGTCTCCAGAAAAAAAAAAGTTTCAAACCTTTCAAAAGTAGATATATGAAAATATTTTTAGTCAATCCTTTGCGGCTCCCCTAGAACTTCTCTGTAGTACTCATCCACAATCCATGTCTACCAAACCCCATTTGAAAATCAATATTCCAGAAAATGAGAAATGGATTTATCCAAAGCTTGAGGTGACAAGTAAGTATCAAAACTGAACCCTGGGAAGAAGTATGGCCGTTCTGGTGATGCAGGCAAGGAAAGGCTGTGAGTGGGAAAATTCACTGTGTCACTCAGAAGAGAAAAAGTTTGATAGAGCGTAATCATAAAAAGAAAGTTGTCCAGGGATTGGAAGGGCACCAAGTAGGGAGCTGATCCTGAGGCAGGGTCTGATCTTATCAGATGCTCCTTGCTGGGCTTTGCTTAGAGCCTCCTATGGTTGTCTTTTGTGGTTGCTTTTGACCCAAAAGTAACCTATTCATTGTGGGATGAGTGGTCATATATTTGTAGCCATTACTATCCAAACTGGTCTTTGGATAGGTGTATTTCCTAGTTCCTGGTTATATGATAATCCAGTTCAAAGTGATTTGTGTGGAATTTAAAAAACAAATGTCTTCTTTATTTCAGTAGCCTTAAAAAATGAGATTATCAGCTAGGTGGGGTGGCTCACACCTGTAACTTTAGCATTTTGGGAAGCCAAGGTGGGAGATCCCTTGAGGAAAGGAGTTCAAAACCAGCCCGAACAATATAACATGATCCCTCTCTTTTAAAATAAGAGAAATGAGCCAGGCATGGTGGCACACACCTTAATTAATTCCAGCTACGTGGAAGGGTGGGGCAGGAGCAATGATTAAGCCCAGAAGTTTACGGTAGCAGTGAAAGTTGGTGATTCCACTACAGTCTTGCCTAGACAACAGAGTGAGACCCTATCTCAGAAAAAAAAAAATGCTATGATATTAATATAGGCCTAATTTAAAAGAATGAGACTATCCATCCCACTGATGTTTTTGAACATAGGCTTTCTGTTACACTACACTACTCTTCAATGTTATTTTCATATGTGTTAACTTTTCCTAAGTTGATTTATTTGTTTTCAGTGTAAGTGGCTACTTAACTTGCCCTTTCTACAGAACTTCTAAATAAAATGTATGAAGTTGAAATTATGCAATGAAACAGGTACTGTAGTTAGCTATGGACATCCCTAGCAGACACTATCCTTAGATTATCCTCCCATTTGTAATGTTGACTTATTCCTTCTTAGATTTCATCCCTGATGTTGCTGATCCTTAATCAGCTTATCATGAAGGTCATTTCAGATGCAGGACTAATTTTATGAAATCCTAACAGATTGCTTCAGGCTATCTCCTGTATTCAGGTTCATACTCAAATGAAATTAATGGGAAACGTGCAGCTGCATTTGCAGGTGCACTCCCCTCCCCTTGCTCTATGCAATTCTCCCACTTGCCCTTTCAGCACTTTGAGGACTGTAGTGATACCCTCAGAACAGAGTACCCTCCCTGTTTCTGTGACTCTTTCTTGGCTCATTTCACGTCAAGTCCGCATTTTCTTGTGACGGGGACATAGATCAATTTCAGCAGTGTGGATGTTTAATATACATAAATGAGTTGGAAGAAGGCATTAAAATAAAATTTCTGTATCTGAAAATTAAGCAGAAATTGAAAGCAGAGAAAATAATATGAAGGGCATTGAAACCTGATTCAAGGAGAGGAACTGAGTAAGATTGCCAAAAGGCACCAATCATTTTAAATGAAGACAAATATTAAATAATTTAGAAGCAGAGAACCAAGCTGGAGACGTCTGTTAAATAGAATAATGAATCAGCAGTTCAATCAGTATATGGTTTGAAAGTTATTATGAACAAATCACAAAAGCCATCAACTCAAATAAAACCTAACAAGAAATTAATAGAACAAAATAATGGCCCATATTTTGAAAGTGATAGAATATCTGTCAAAACATTGAAAAATTATAACATAGAACTCTAGTTATGTTGCTCTAGTAATATTCTCATTTGCTTAAATCATAAGTTTTCTCAAGGTGGAAAGCCCACAAAGATGAAAACTCTGATTTATTTTATAATGAATCTTCTTTTAGGAAATTTATTTTTACTACAAATGCACCACATACTTTTTCCTGTAGGCTTCTTGTGTTAGTACAATTACCTCCTTTGATAGAATTGTGCTGGTTTCATTATCACTTAGCTGCCATTTACTTAGCATTTAAAAGACATTCAGAAACAATGTAATAATGTGATAATGACAACTAATGTTTAGTGCAATTGCCTGAGCAAGGACCCAAGCACTTTCTCAACTATATTTTATCTAGTTCAATCATTTATAAAAATCCTCTGTGATAGGAACAATTAATATTTTTATTTTTCAAATGGGGATATAGAGAAAATAAGTAAGTTGTTTAAGGTTATACATGGTAAGAAGCAGAGTCTGGATTCAAACTCTGGCCATTTGATTCAGAATCCATGTCATTAATCACTCTTATTCTTACAAATTTAATGCAAAGCAAGAAGCATTATAATAACTTCTTTTCTATTTTTATTTATTTATTCATCGTTTTAACATTCAGAATATTAGGGGTATATGCGTTTTGTTTACATACTTTGTTTTTTGTATAAAATGAGTACAATTTATAAGTGTGCCCTTCACCCAAATAGTGTGTACTGTACCCAGTAGGTGTGAATGATAACTTTTGTTAATGAGGAAATTGAGATGAACAGCATTTAAAAATCTTTTCTATCCTTACATATTAAATGGTTTTGGATTCATACTTCAGTCCAGCTTTAAACTCTATGCCCTTCTTACATGATATATGCCTAATATTATGCAAAACCTCTTGCCTTTCCATTTTTCTGTATAAATTGGGATGCAGGAGATGAACTAATGACTCCAGACTTTAAACAGACAGAATAGATAATTTAAAGTGCATTTATTTGTTTACTAGCTTTCCCTCACACACTTGCCCAGACCCTACTGAAATTTTTATTTTTACATTCAGATTTTGAAAATTGACAAATCAATCCTCCTAACAGCTTTTATCATAAAAATATTATTATAAGTTATATAAATAAGTAATATATATTAACATTAATATAAAATCTTCCTTGTAGTAAAACAGTGAATTTAGCTGATATGCTCTTTCCTGTAAGATGGCTTAATTAGGCCAGTATACTCAGGAATATGTGAAAGAAAATGGTGTCTGAGATACTTATTAAGAAACAGCTTGTATTTTCATTAAAAATCTTTTTCAAACTGAGTACTTTGTTGAGCAATACACTAAAAACAAAGCAACACATGTGCCTGTGACTCTGTGATTAAAATTCATTACTGAAAATTATTTCTGATGTTTTAACAAGGAAACTGAAGTCTTGACTAAAAAGGATAACTCAAATGTTCAGTACAATTATATACATTTGAATATATTATATATACATGCATTAAAGGTGGCATGGGGAATGCTATTTAAGAACATTGAAGAGGCTCATGAAAAGACTCACTTGGGATGTGAGGGTTCATCTTTCAGGACACCACAAAAGATTAGCTTATAGAGCTAAACCCTGTGGGGTTCCTAATATACAACAATATCAAAATGTGAAATCTAAAGCCCTTTCTTTGAAAGGAAGATCTAAGGACTGTTATGCAGAAAAAAAAACAATAAAACTATATATGTGTGTGTGTGTGTGTATGTTTGTATGTGTGTATCGTAAAGAGTGAAGAAAGTTATGCAAAGCAAACATTGTTTTCCTCACAATACCAAAGTAGAAGTCTACTTGTATTACATGTTCGTGGCACGGTGTGAAATTCACATAGTCGCTGGCAAGCAGCAACTACTAGGAAGTGGACCCACCTCTATAGGAGATGGGAAAAGGTTCAGTGCAGTGACAGGTCATTGGTATTCAAATGTGGCAATCAAGAGAAGTTGCCACTTCAAGCAGGCAGTGTGTTTAAGGGGTATTAAATCACCACAATGAAATGTTACATTTTATATGTGAGCGTGGTGATCGTGAGTTAAAAAGTCATATCCAGTATTTGGGGGTAGAAAGATCTCTACTCAATAGGAGGGGAGTTGGGGTTTAAAGGTAAGAAATCATATCCGTCTCGGTGAACGTTTAAGATTGAGGCAACCTTGAGTTTTAGTCATATTAGGCAAGTTAGAAAGATGAGCGTCAGGTTCAGAGATGCCAGACAGAAGCAGCTCAGGTACAATACCCAGCGGTCAGTCAGGTCTGCACTAGTCTAACTGCAAGGGGAACCTCATGCTGATTCCCAGCCTGTTGCATGACAGCATCTTTACCCTCCTCGGTTCCAGGGATGTTTCAATCTTTAGGTATTTCATTACATGGCTCAACTGAAAGAAAAAGGTAAATCACAAACTCTAGATAGAGACTAACAATATGCATTTAAATAAACTCAGACTAATTAAAGTGTCTCAAATACGTGTGTTTTTATGAACAGACTTTCCATTGGGAAAATGACAAGAAGAAATCAAATTAGCACAGCAGTTTCAAAGTTATATTATGTACAAATGTATCTATCTAACCTCTGTTCAGAAAACTTCAAATATGATTCATACCAACCCACCCACAGAAAGAAATGAATACATTCTCTATATAATTATTTTTCCCAAATTAAAATTTATTAGTGGAATACAATGCAATTTTAGGATTAAATTCTTTAATGTAGCATTTTTAGTGCACACAGTCTGATTCAAAAGCCTTTCATGGTCACTATGACAAAACTCAGTAATCTGTATTCATTAGATCCAAACGCCCCCAACAGCTCCTCCAGCAGGCAAGCTCAGCTCTGAGCTGTTTGCATGCTGTGCCTATCGCCAGCCGGTCAGGTTGGCATTCAAACAGATGTATCTGAGGTGAATATTCTGCATATTGATCAGATATATTTATCACAGTATTGCTGTTTTATAAAACTCTCAAAGTGCTATTATCTGTTTAATAAACTTAGTAAGTTTTAATAATGGACATAAACAGCCACTATCCTTTAAAATACAAAGTCAGACCCTTTTACAATAATCAAATATATTTCTCACTTTTAAGACTAATAGGAATTCTAATCTACATTTATAAAAGATGCAAAAAATTTAATTTCCCACAATAGTACCTTTCTGATGTATACTCAGAAGTCATTGATTTAAATAACTGATGTACAGGCAATGTAGAAATTACCTTTCTTTTCACATTTAATTTATATAGAATGTTATCATTTTATTTAAAAGCATTTCTAAATAACATGTAAATGCCACAAGGGCAGTAATAATGTTAATTTTATTCCTTGTTTCTACTTGGTGCCTAGCAGGGAGCCCAGGCATGATAGGCACTGTTGGTAAACCTGTTACATGTATGAATTCAAAGTAAATTTAACACAAATAATTTAAATTCATATGTTTTGGATTTTTTTCAGTCAACAAATACTCAAAACATAGCCATTATCCTGAGGTGGTCTGAGAAACTTTGTATGTTTAGTTCTTTATGCTTGAAAAGATTGGGAACCTGTTTACACTACCGGGTAAGTTTGTGCCAGGTCCTCAGTTCTGTAAGGTGAATGGTAAGGTAATGGGTGCTTTTGGAGACTAGCTGCAGCCTGATGGTTAAGATAGAAATTAGAGAGTTCGATGAGAAAAGTGGATCCTCACTGATTTATCAGACTTCTGAATAAAGAATTGATGATACAATTAAAAGCTGGGTTGAAGTCCAAGGAAGAGAAGTGACACTGGAACAAGCTACACTCTAAGAAAGTCCATTGATTCTACCAAGAGGGACTAGCCGGTAGCAAGAGAAGGTGGAAGGTCACTGAAGTAATGCAGTCCTGTTTAAAAAGACTTAACTGGGATGGCGCTTTGAGAAACCTGCAAATGAAGAGATGGGTAAGTGATATGTTCCAGAAGATAAATACAAGGCCATGGGAAAATGAGAGAAGGACTGGAGTGGGGGGACAAAGACTATCCCAGGCTTTCAAGTAGCAGATCGGTGCTATTGGTATACTGAGGACACCAGTATCTCAGATATAGTATGATGATTAACTCAGGATTCAACAATGTGTGATTCAGAGAAACACTCAACAGGAATCGTAAAGACAGTTTTGGAACTCAGATAAAGAACACATGTGGAAGTGGAGGTACAAGTGATGAAGGCAGAGTTATTAAAAGGAAAGTAAAATGAAGAAAATGGGTGAATTCGTTAAGAACACATTTCACGTGGAAAGTAACTTAATAGTTTTAAGTATTAGTTAATGAGTAAACCACTTTTCTTTATATTTAATGTCATTAAGGTTTTGGATTTTACTTGTAAAGTGTTTTACAATCATTTTTACAATGAGAATCACTTTTGTTTATACCAAGAATATTGCTGGTTATTTCCTTCATATATGTTGAATTGAGAATATAGTGGGGAACTATAAATTCAGTGATCCTTTTCAGTGAGTATATATCAGTCATTGCCATGAGAAACATTTATATGAGTCTGCATGTGTGTGAGGCATCTATGATGGAGTTATATGTGAAATATAAGTTGATTCTCTTCTCGCAACCTTCCTATTTCAGCCACTTTATTCTTAGCAACTCTTTGCCAGGACTCCCAGTGTCTTGTGAATTATTCATACTTGACAGCAATAACTTTATAGTTTTAAGATTTTAAGTTTAAAAGGCAAAAGTTACAAATTGATAAGGGAATGCATGTGAATAGACAAAACCAGCATTTCTCTTACTAACAGACAAAAGAGTAGCGTCCTGTGTCAGACGTGATCTGTATAAATGGGATGAGCTGAGAGGGCCTGAGGCAGCTTTCAGAAGTCCCCACTGTTTCTAGGTATCCTGGAAAATAATCTGTACTTCTTTCTATAAAGGCTGTACTAGTTTGTAGTCCCACTAACAGTCATGAGTGTTCCCTTCTCTTCACAATCATGCCAGTGTCTGTTCCTTTGGGACTTTGCGATGTGGGCCATTCTCACTGGAGTTATGTGATATCTCAAAGTAGCTTTGATTTGCATTTCTCCAATAATTAGAGATAATGCCCTCCTCCATTTAATTCTATAATCTCATTACTATGTATCTACCTAAAAGAAAAACAGTTGTTTTATCATTTGCGCTCTGATATTTATAGCAGCCCAAGGTACAATCACGAAGATATGGAAACAACCCAAATACCCTTCAACATGTGAACAGATTAGTAAACTATGGTATATGTATACCATGCAATACTATTCAGTGGTGAAAAGTGGAGATTTTGTATCTTTTGCTATAGCTTGGATAGATTTGGAGAATATTCTCCTAAGTAAACATCACAAGAATGGAAAAACAAGCATCATACATACTTAATATTAATTTCAAATTTGTAGAATGACAAAAAGATGCTCATGTGAGAGAAAAAATCAAAGTCAAAAAGGGGGAGAGGGTAAGGGGATTCAGTAAATTCCCACTCAACAGATACAATGTACTGGTACCTGACACACTTCCTGGGTGAAGGTCACAACTACAACTTGGACCTCACCTTACAAATATAAACAACATTATATGTACCCTCATATTAATCCAAAATTTATAAAAAGAAGATAATCTGTGTATTTCCTGTGGGCTAGATGTAGAGTAGGGAATTAAGAAAAAAGGCTGGATCTTCCCCAGAAGGTCTCCTGACTGTCAGAAGAGATAAGCATCAAAAAATTGTAGTGTGGCTCACGAGCCTGAATCTAGAAGAGGAAATGTTTCAATGTCCAAAAATTTCACATACAGAAGCCAAAGAGGGGCTGAACCAACAGGGGGAAGAGAAGGCCATCATAAAACATCTGACCTGATAGAAATAGTTGATGACAGTTTACTGTTATGGCAATTGTGCTGCATGAAACCCAGGGAACCCAGGCATAAAATATTTGAGATTAGAAGAATTTGATGATTTTCTTCATTTCTCCTATTTATGGCCATTAGCTATGGTGCTAGAAAATTAGTTATTTGTTTTCTTCTCTTTTAACCTCTACAGAGTCTCGGTGGGTGGCTTGTATCTCAGAAAGTACACAGACAAGAGAACATAGGTTTGAATGCTGATCCTTGAGAGAATTCTCAGAGAAAGAGCAAGAAGAAAAGAATAAAAATAGTGGTGTATCAATGACTTCGGAAGAAGGATGAGTGATGGCAAGCCATCTTCATACATGAAGAGGGGGAAAGAATTTTAGTAAATATGTATATTGGATACTTTTAATATTGTATAATAGTTTCCAGACTTTAGCTCAAAAGAGACTCACTTTTAAAATTTTATTCCTATTCTAAAGTGATTTCACTCCCTTTAAGCAATCTTGGGAAATATATTCTTATTTGGAAATGTAGTAGCAAGACAATAGATACTTTTTTTGGTCTACCTGATACCACAGAAGGTAAAGGAGACTGATTCCATTGGATGTGGCAAGATGTAGGCCAATGTGATCTTTTAGAGAAACATTTGTCTAGAAGGGCTGGCAGAGGACAAATTGCAAGGGATTCAATAAGAAATAAATGAGGAAAAGAGAGAAGAAATGGCAGTAGATCAAGAAATGCACCCACAAAAATGTGGGTGGTAAAAGAGCAAGATTTAGAAAGGTTAAACTGTATGTAATGCAGGCTAAAAAGGAGAAATGTATTTCTTAAAAACACTGGAGGGAGAGGAGAAAATTAGTTCATGAATTTCTGTTAAGTTTAAAATGCAGATATACCACACACAATGAAGATGGTTCCAGTCCATGAACCCCTGTATCACTCTCCCTCCGGAGAAACCCTAACTGCCCCCTTCTCTCATCACCTGATTCAGCAGGAAGCAGTTAGATCGAGTCTTCACCCTTTTCCATAACAGCAGTTAGAGTTTCTACTCAGAAAGGGAGAATTGATGCAGGACAATTGGCGCCCTAGCCAGTTCAGCGGGGCTGGTGGACCTTCTGCCTCCTCCTTGGCAGTGTCGGTGGTGTAGCAGCCAGCTGAAGAGCCAGCGGGCTGGATGACAGGCAAGGAGGGGAGCCTCTAACCTCCACCAGAGGCTCCAATTGCCAAAAAGGCTGGACAACTGCTGAGGAGACACCTGTGCCTTGGTGTCTCCTTCACTTCACACTTAGGACTAAATGTGGAACCCCCATCTCCTATGCCTAGGTCAATTTCTTGTGAATCTCCTAGGCCTCGATTCCATGAAAGGACTGTATCCATTCATTGATACATTCATTCACCTAACCCCGGGTGCAAGGGACTGTATTCATTTGTTTCCTGGCCAAGGAACCCATACACCTATATATACCCTGAGACTAAAGGCCTAAAGGAGGAGATGGGGAAAGACTGGGAGTGAAACGGAGAGAGCTTCTCTCTCCCCACTAGAATTTTCTC
>CAUYON010060537.1:0-20501 GCA_963573935.1 Arctocebus calabarensis
TTTGAAATATTTTCATTGAACTGGTTAACAGCCTTCATGGCATTTGCTTAGTTATTGTGTTCAGACATTTATATTCTACACATAGTAAGTTTCACCTGTACCCTTCTAAGATGCACCGTAGGTGTGGCCCCACCAATTACCCTCCCTCCGCCCATCCTCCCCCCTCCTCCCCTCCCTTGCCCCTTTCCTCATATTTTTGTGCTATAATTGGGTTATAGCTTTCATATGAAAGCTATAAATTAGCTTCATAGTAGGGCTGAGTAAATTGGATACTTTTTCTTCCGTTCTTGAGATACCTTGCTAAGAAGAATGTGTTCCAGCTCCATCCATGTAAACATGAAAGAGGTAAAGTCTCCATCTTTCTTTAAGGCTGCATAAAATTCCATGGCATACATGTACCACAATTTATTAATCCATTCATGGGTTGATAGGCACTTGGGCTTCTTCTATGACTTAGCAATTATGAATTGGGCTGCAATGAACATTCTGGTACAAATATCTTTGTTATAATGTGATTTTTGATCTTCTGGATATATAATCAGTAGAGGAGTTATAGGATTGAATAGCAGGTCTATTTTTATATCTCTAAATATTCTCCAAACATCTTTCCAAAAGGAATGTAAAAAGGGGACACTTCTACATTGCTGTAGAATGGTGGAAATGCAAACTAATACGTTCCCATAATTGATTTTTAAAATACATATTCACATACACATATTTTGCACACTTATAATACTTGTTTATATAATGTCTTCCATAAATTCACATTTGTTTTAACAGATATGTATAAAAACAGAGATTTATGTTCTATGACTTCTTAAATAAATTATTGAGAGAAAATCTGTCTCTGCCTTAATTTCTTCTGATATCACACCATGTGTGCATTTTATTATGATGATTATTTTCTTACAAATACAATAAGCTAGTCTTTAGAACAGAGTTTTTCAAATATTTTAACACAAACAAATGTTTTCAGTTATTGAAATAGTCTGTGGAAATCTCCCAAACATAAGACACAAAGTAAATAAAATTGTATGTTATATGTTAAAATATGCATTTTTAAAAAGATTCGACCATCCAAAAATAGTATTTTTAGATGAAGACAATAAGTGAAATATTTTAAAATCAGTTATTATGGATGGCCTTTTCTTCTTTTATTCTATCTCTTGAATAATTTCCAAACTTATCTACCTGAAAGTAACAACTCATTTTCCTGATTCCCTGTGTCCTAGGATCTGGCCCTTTTCCATAATGGCACCCCAATATGAATTTTTGGGGACTTAGTGGATCTACGTATGTCCCTCTGATCACCAATTCTCCTAGCACAGGAAAAGAAAAATATTTAAATTTAGCATGTCAGAAAATGGCTGTTGTTGTGCTTCATAATTTTGATAAAGCAATAATTAATATTCTTTGAACTCTTTGTGCTGGGAACTATACTAAGTCATTTACAAACAATAGTTCTTTTAATTTTTTTGGAAGCTATATCAAACTAAAAAGTATTTATGACAAACTTGAGTGCATTTTTATTCTATTAATAAATGTGCACTAGACATCATGGTCCATCTGTAAATAATCAGATATACGAACCAGAGAAATCATATTCCCTAGATAAGTCAAAGGACATTGTAAGATGGGCTAGGAAGAGAAGTCACTTTCCGTTGATGGGCATATTTCATCAACTCTCTCAAAGAACAGGTTAAATGAGAACAATGCCAATCAAACACATTTGTCAATCTTATGAATCCAGACATAATTGAAGGCACTTAAAATTATAATAGATCCTTGCTATTGGCAGATTGCACATCTATGTATTTATGCTCAAAAGTGAGTAGAGATATATGGGTATGAAAATCCACATAAAACCTTCACATGAGTCATATAATTAAATTATTCATTATTATATTACTTAATAAAACAGTATTTTATACAAATTACATATATATATAGTACATATGTATCTGTGTATGTCTGTATGCACATACACACTATATGACCATATGTATTTATTGTGCATTTGTGTATATGTGTGAATATGTGTAATATCTATGGATCTATAATATTCATTTATTTCTATTGTTTGTTTAGATGCCTTTGGACACATTTTGCTAAATGATTAGATCCTATATACATTGATGTTTAAAAGTATAAACATACAAAGTAGTCCTCAAAATATAACTTAGAATTTGAAATAGCAAGTAATAAATGAATTAATACCTAGAATTTACTCATCAGCAGAATTGAAATTTTACAAATTCATGCTCATCCTGTGAGTAAAAATGGGAGAATTTTTTTTTATGGATGATAACTGGTAATTTTCAAAGTGTCTAGCTGCCATTATGCATTGCAAAATGAGGATGACCTTTATTCAGGGTGGTGAATGTTCCTCAAAGAACTCAGCCCAGGTAACTCAGTAATGCTGTTAAAAACTGATAGAAAGAGCCCCCAGAGGCAACATTATCTGATGTAGGAAACTTCCTACCTGTGCTGCCACCTTTATGTGCACATGTGGATGGAAAAGCGTAAACATAGTCCTTATGAGAAGATTAGCTGTCAGATAAAGTTTTCCTTGTAAGAAGTGACTTTTCAAAGCTACTTCAAACAACTGGCACGTGGTGCATTTTGAAGATGGATAGTCAGCTGTGGCCCCACAGCTGTGAGAGTCTGGCATACTTACTAGCTCTCCAGCCAGCTAGCAGGAAGACAGATGCTATCATTTGGGGGGAGTGGATCACCCTCCTTTTAGAAGAGAAGGATTGTCTATGTACTTTGGCAAGCTCATTGAAACTAACACCTTGCCTACAGATAACACAGAAAGAACAGGAACGAATGCCCAGCCTGTCATCTTGTTACCCAGCATTTTTTTATACCATCTCCTCATTCATTCTTAGATTGAAAATAAATTTTTGAAATGAAATTCTTTGTCTTCAGAGTAGATTGTACAATATATCTTCATGTGAAGGAAACTTAAAACAACTTGAACATCACAGCTGCTGAAGAGTAACTTCCTTCTGCAGAAATCCATGAGCCACTTTTCCAACCTATAAGTATTCCAAATCTAGAGTTGATATTGGCTTATGAATAATTTTTTGTTCTCTCTGCATTCTGTTGGGGTAGTACAAAACTTATTTGACATACAAGTATATGCTTGACCTCTGTTGTTCTGTTTGCCAAGGATGGTCCTTAGAAGAAGTGAAGAATGTTATATTATATGCTCTCCCTTAGAAGAAATGAAGAATGTTATATAATATCACTTTACTCCTAAGTAAATGAAAAATCCAGAGGGTATTTTTTCCATAGGCCATTTTAGTCCCTTTGATAATAACATTTAATGATCACAGATAGTAGCAACACAGTAATACTGTGTCCAGTGACAGATTTGTTTGTTTTTTCCCCAGTGACCACAGACTTCGCTAGCTTTTGATATGCTTGAACTGACCAAAGATTTAGAGGCTAGAGGCCATCTTGACTACAGAAAACATGTTTTGATAGAAATATGCTTACCCAACCCCTTCTGTTTAATATTCTCTGTTCCTGCAGATTACTTGTTCTTACACTTGAGTATAACCCAAGCACAACTGCACCACCCTCAACTCTAAAAATTCTTATAAATATATTGGGGGCCAGCCACAAACTATACCATGAGTTTATTCCCAGTGAGTGGTGGAGACAAAGTGAGGAGGGAAAAATGAATATTTGAAGACACAAGAAGAAAGCTTTAGAAAGCTGGCCAGGGGACTGTCTACCTCCAAGTGTGAGGACCAGTAGAATCCCTTAGTTCTGGGCTAGCTTGGGTTTTATTACACACATCCTGTTTTAATCATCAATCTAACAGGGAAAGGCTAACCCTTATGTAATGGTTCTTGCTGGGCTTGCATTTTCTAACCAAACTATTTCTTAACTAACAATGTTAATTAAACTATTTACCTCTTACTTTTATTACTCTAAGTTATTTATGATCTTAATACAAATAGATCATGGGACAGGGGACACAGTCCAGGAGCAGAATGTGAAAGCAGACCCCAATCAGACCATGCACACGATCTCAAGAGTGGCAATTAAACCCCCAGGAATAAGCCAAACTGGCACTGCTGCCAATACCAAGATGACAGAAGAAAGAAAGTATTTTCTTCCTTATCTTCCTGAGAGACTTCTCTTTTAACAAGATTTAGGCGCCCTCCCTGTTTCCAGCAAGTTCAGTACCTTCTCACTATTTTCCTAACTCTCCAAATGCACACACTGTCCCTGAGAGGGTAGTGAGCCTTGTCTCTCAGTACTCAGTGACCTCTTAACCAAGTCACACTGGGGGAGGGGTGAAGCTCCAGCAAAACAATTTCTCTACTTGAAAAATCTAGGCTTCTGGCTGTCACATTTTGCAATAGATTTTGGGTTTCTCTGATCCATTTTTTTCCTGTCTCTGTTCCCTTTTGCTCATCTGCAATCATTTTCTTAATTCAATTCCTAACCAACTGAAAATTGGTTTTAAGCTTATTAAATCAATATTTCTAGCAATGCAAGCACGTCAAGATATGACTCTTCCCTTACTCACACATCCACCTGCTAACTCCATGGTCCATAGCCACTGAAGTATTTCCTGGGTTCACTTGAAATTCCCAGATGCGGGAATATGCTTGGCTCAGCCTACCCAATGGATTAGCTTTTCTTATGTCTGCTGCCCTCTTTTATGCAACCACATGTGGCCAGGAAAAAAGTCATATTTACTGACATGGTTACTGGGCCCTTTTTAATGAGTTGAAATAGAAAGTTTGTGAAGTAAAGTTGTGAAGGTTGGGTAAATAATCAAAAGATATCATTTTTTCTCAAAAGATATCATTTTCAGTTCCTTCCTTCTAAGCTAGGTTAGTAAGTAGTGGGATAAACATATAACAAAATTTCAATCGCTTGTTTCTCTAGATTAAGACAAAATCATCATTATTATCTATGTATCTAGTTTATACATACTTCATGTTAACTAATTCAAAATCTAGACACTTCTTCCCATAGGGTCTAATTATTCAGAGCTTTCATACTTGTCAAAGTTAAGATAAATAGTATTATATCCTTGTATCCCCATAATTTGTACAATGTCTGACACATAATGGATGTTCAATGAATGCTTAAATTTTTGAGTGACTTTTACATTTCATTCTTGAATATGTTTATAAAGGCATTCAGTCATAACGTTCTAGAAAACTGTAACAAAATGTCTTCCAAATAGTTCATTGGAGGCATCCTGTTTTTGTTGTTATTCTACTCATCACTAACCATATTTTTTATGGTCCTCTATGAATTTAATTGTAATTTACCTTCATTTGATTTCTTAAGAGGGTCAGTACTATTATTTTAGGCTTACTTTTTTTTTTTAAACCCTTTTTTTTTTTCTTTGCAGTTTTTGGTTGGGGCCAGGTTTGAACCTGCCACCTCCAGTATATGGGGCCAGCACCCTATTCACTGACCCATGGGCGCCACCCCTAGTCTTACTTTTTGAATGTATGGTATTGGAAAATGATAATTCACTTAATTAAAATTATCAAATTTGACTTATTTATTTATATAATTATTTATTTTTTATTTATATTTCAAGGGCGGCGCCTGTGGCTCAGCAAGTAGGGCGCTGGCCCCATATACCGAGGGTGGCGGGTTCAAACCTGGCCTCAGGAATAGATGGAACATAAAATAAAAAATTCAAATAACAGTAAAAAAAATATTAGTTTTATTTATATTTCTAAGGCCCTGGGTAGAATGTTATGGTGTCATAGTTCCCCGTAACCTCAAATTCTGGGGCTTCAGCCATGTTGTTGCCTCAGCCACCCCAGTAGCTGGGACTACAGGCACCTGCCACAACACCCAGCTAGTTTTTTAGTAGACATAGGGTCTTGTTCTTGCTCAGCCTAGTCTCAAACTACTAAGCTCAAGTGATTGAAGAGCCTTAGCCTCCTAGAGTGCTAAGATTACAGGTATCAGCCACCACAATGGCTTGATTTTTTACATAGATATTAAATATCTGTAAACTTCATGTGACTTGAATTCTGTTCTTTTTATTATACTATCTGAGATTATAAGCTTGACCTAAGACCTCCAAACCTGTTGATCTGGACTTCAGTTGGAATATTTAACTAAAATTTCAAATGTATTTAAATGCACTTTTTATACTAATTATTATACTTGGGACTGTGGTCTCTGTTATCAATTTATACTATGCAAGGTTAAAAACATATTTTCCATTATATTTCAAAATACACACGAGTGTTTTAAAACGCTTAACTTTGGGGCAGTACCTGTGGCTCAAAGGAGTAGGGTGCCAGACCCATATGCTGGAGGTGGTGGGTTCAAACCCAGCCCCTGGCCAAAAACTGAAAAAAAAAAAATTAAATAAATAAAAAATAATAAAATATTAAAATTTTTAACTTTGCCAGAATAATTTAACCAAGTAAAAGAACTGAAAATGTCTCCTTTTCAATGGAGCCATTTTTATTTAAAAACTGAGGCATTTGTTGAGGACAAAGATCTCATCCAAATCTAATATGATTAACAAAGGAGTTTGGTTTGTAAACATGGCTCTTAGAAATTTTAAGGAATGGTGATGAGAAGGTTTCTGCTTTGAGAAGTTAGCAGTTTATTTAATCAGCTTGAGAGTGAATGCCATTCCCATAATGTTACTTCATGTACAATTCATATTATTTCTTCTTTGTGAATGCCTCCTTTAAATAAAAACTTGAGTTGCAATTGATCAATGGTATATGGGAAGAATTAACCTTTTGAAACATACATAATGTTGAAGGGCATGTTTCCCCTTCCCGCATAGCCCACTAGTATCAAAAACTGTTATTTAGTGTCTATATCATATAAAGATTTTGAATGAAATATGATCTAAATGAGAAGAAAATGTTTTGAAGCATTTCCCTTAAACTTATAAAGATGTGTTTACATCTTTGGCAAATTTAAAATGTTCAGTTATTAATATGGAGAGAAATGGTTTAAGAATTATCATTAAATTTATTTTAATATAGTTTTTCATGCCTGTAATGTTCTCTACAAAGACCATGGCTTAGTTGAATTTTACTTTGCCTGAGTTTACTATTGTTCATTTTCCTGGAATTACCTCCCTACTGAAGTTCACATAAACTAAATTGACTTGTCTTTCAAAGTTAGATTTACTTCACAAATACTTTATGAACATTTTTGTGGATATTGAAGTTGCTTAATAATTTTCTATAGTAATTTGGGGTTTTATAGAGCCTTTTTTAAAATTATTATTGTGTAATTGTACATCTAAAGGAGATATTAGCAATTATGTAGTTTCATTTGTAATTTACAATGAAAAATGTAAGACTCTGTTCCTAAATGTCTTTCTGTTCTATGCCTGCCTTGCAAAGATTAACTATGTTAATGTGATACAATTTTACTTTTAATCTGATTCTCTAGAAGTGGGGATAGAGTAAGATGTCCAAATAGAAACCTCCAGAAATAGTCTCTCTGCACAAATATCAATCTTAACAACCATCGATACAAGCAATCACCTTCAGAGGAGCAATGAGGTGAGCTGTTCTACTATCAGATTTTAACATTATTATGAAAAAAAGAGGCATGGGAGAGAGTAGAAAAGACAATCATACATTACCATACTCCCTACACCACCTCTTTGTCATTCCCCTACCAAGCTGCCCAGGATGAACCAGGAAGAAACTCCAAACCTAAATAAACCAACAACAAGAGACATGAGATGGAAACAGTACTAAAAAATCTCCCATCCAAAAAAAAAAAGAAAGAAAGAAAAAAATCCATGGACCCAATGGCTTTACTGTGAATTTTATGAAGCATTCAAAGGCTACTACTTAGACTATTACAAAAAATTAAAAGGAAGGAAATATTCTCAAACTCATTTTACAGGGCCAGGATCATACTAATACCAAAACCAGAACCAAAAAAGAAAACTATGGACTATTTTCTCTGATGAACACAGAAGCAGAAATCCTAAACAAAATGCTAGCAAACCAAGTTCAATAGTACTTTAAAAGGATTCCTCATCATAATGAAGTGAAATTCATCCCAAAATACAAAGATGGTTCAACAAACACGCAAATCAATCAGTATGACAATCATATCAAAAGAACAAGGGACATAAGCCATATGATTATTTCAATTGATGCTGAAAAAAACATTTTACAAAATTCAACATCCTTTTGTGATAAAAATTCACTCTTAAAAAACTGGGTAAAGAAGAAACCTACAACAACATAACAAAAGCCACACACCACAGCACCATAGCTAGTATCATACTGAATGGGCAAAACTGGAAAGCCTTCCTATAAGACTGGCAAAGACAAGGTCACCCACTTTCACCACTGTTATTCAATATAGTACTGTATATTCTGGCTAGAGTGGGCAAGGGAAGAAAATAACAGTCCTTCAAATTGGAAAGGAAGAAGTCAAATTATTCTTGTTTGTAGATGATAAAATTTTATATCTAGAGAAATGTAAGCACTCCACACACAAATAAAACTATTGGTCAAGACAAACAGATCCAATATTACTGCAGGATACAAAATTGACATTCGAAAATCAGAAGCATTTATATATAACCAGAGTAAATAATCTGAAAAAAAGGAATGAAATCTCATTTGCAATGTGCCATAGCTATAAGGAAAATAAAATACCTAGGAATAAGCTTATCCAAAGAAGTAAACAATAAACATTGATGGAAGTTATTGAAGAAAATACACAACAAAGAGAATGATATTCCATGCTCATAGGTTGGAAGAATTAATGTTGCTCAAATGTACATACTATCCAAAGGAATCTATACATTCAATGCTATCTTTCTTTTTCTGAGCCCTTGTTCATAGTAGGAGTCTTTATTTCTTTTTTATTTTCAATTGAATCTTTAAAAAAAAAAACTTGACATTGTTTACAGAAATAGCAAAAATAATCCTAAAGTTTCTAGGGTACCACAGGAGACCCAGAGTAGCTGAAGCCATCCAGAATAAAAAGAACAAAACTGGAGGTATCATATTACCTGACTTTAAATTATACTGTAGAATCATAGTAACCAAAACAACATGGTAGCGGCATAAAAACAGACACATAGAACAATGGAACAGAAAAGAGAACCCCCAAATTAATCTATCAATCTACAGTGAAAAGTTGCCAAAAACATACAGTGGTTACAAGACAGTCTCTCAATAAATGATGGATCATATACTATTTGTCTCCCTATGTCTTGCTGATTCCACTTAGCACAATGTCTCCCAGTTTCATCCATCTTGCTGCAAATGGCAGAATTTTTTTCCTTTTTATTAATTGCTGAATGATTGTTCCCTTGTGTGTCTCCTTGTGTGTGACATGTCTTTGTCTATTCCTCCATTAACAATTAAATATTGTGTACAATATTGCAACAAATATGGGAATGCAGGTATATCTACAAGGTACTGACTCCATTTCCTTTGGATATATACCAGAAGTGAGATTTTGAATCACATGTCAGGTCTACTTTTAATTTTGAAGTTAAGGTAGATGTTTATTATAAATAAAGCAAAATGATCTTACTTTCCATACTGTTCTCCATAACTGTAGCAATATACATTTCCACTAGCAGTGTACAAGGAATCTCTTTTCTCCATATCCTCATTAACATTTGTTGTCTCTTATCTTTTGATAACAGCTATCCAAACAGTTGTGAAGAGATATCTTATTGTGATTTCGATTTGCATCTTTTCCATGACTATTGATACCAAGCATCTTTTATATAATTGTTGGCCATCTTTATGTCTTCACGGAAAAAATGTGTGTTCAATTCCTTTCTTCATTTTACAGTAATTTTTTTTTTTGTGTGTGTGTGCTATTGAATCATATGAGTTTATTTTATATTTTGGATATATACTCCTTGTCACATATATTGTTTGCTAATATTTTCTACTATTCCATAGGTTGCCTTTTAATATTGTTGATCATTTCCTTTGCTATGCAGAAGAAGCTTTATAGTTTAATGAAATACAGTTTATTTTGCTTTTTTTGTCTGGGCTTTTGGTGTCATATCCAAAAAAAAAAGTCACAATACCTTTTTGCTTTATTTATAATAAACTTCTACCTTAACTTCATTATTGATTGATGGCTATTAAAAATATTAAAAATGGTGACTAGGCGCCTGTGGCTCAGCGGGCTAAGGTATCAGCCATGTACACCTGAGCTGGTGGGTTGGAATCCAGCCTGGGCCCGCCAACCAACAATGATGGCTACAACCCAAACAAAAATAGTCAGGTGTTGTGGCAGGCACCTGTAGTCCCAGCTACTTAAGAGGCGGAGGCAGGAGACTCGCTTGAGCCCAGGAATTGGAAGTTGCTGTGAGCTGTAATGCCACGACACTCTACCCAGGGTGACAGCTTGAGGCTCTGTCTCCAAAAAATAAATAAATAAAATAAAATAAAATAAAATAAAATATGGCAAAAACATTTGTAAAACAATACTTTTTTCCAAAATTTACTTGGGATAGATTGGTGATTTTATCGATATATATTGAAATAAAAACATTCCACAATATATAATAATTATTTTTATATTTTTAATGCATGATACTTCTCATTGGTTACATTGCTTTAGTTTCTGCTGGGTTATGTTGGTGGCAATTATTATAGGGAAATACCTACCCATTGGTATTATCACAGATTTTTGAAGAGCCAAAAATATATACCCCTTCTCAAGTAAAGATTAAATAAATTATCTCCACTGAAAGCCATAGCATAGAATGAATTAGCTCAAGAGGAATTATGCGTCTCCATTCTTGAGTTAGTTCATGTAGGAGAATGGTATCTAGTTCCATCTGGATTGTTGCAAAAGGTTATTAATTCATCTTTTTGTGGCTATGTAGTACTCCATGGTATACACATATTATATTTTATTAACTCACATGTACTCACTAACAATTTGGAGCCAACCAGTGAGCACGTATATGCACAGAAGAAAAAATCAACCAGTATACAATGAACACATTTGAGTGATTGGCACACCTATGGCTTTTCAAGATTTCAAGATTTCAATTTCAAGATTTTTAATCAAGCATTTCAAGATTTATCTGTATAACTTTCTAAAACATTTGAATCCTTTAATAATTTTAAATAAATAATAGAGAAACAAATAAGAGTGATAAAGAGTGAAAGTTACAGATTAGGCTGCCTTAACAGACAGAAATTCACAGTATTACAGTTGTACAGAATAAGCAGATTTGAAGGAAGAAATCTTACAAGAACATGAGATTATAGCATTTTTATTGTTTTTTAAAAAATATATAAAGAAATGCAATCACTGTGTTCATTGGTGGGAACTTTATAGCTCTACTTTGGTTAGGTGTTACTTCCTCTTTCCTTCATATTTTTGTGTTGTTAAAAAATATGAACTTAGGCAAAGCTAATTCCATGTGCTTTTAATTTAAATCTCAACAATATAACCTTACTCCTACTGATGCAAAATGAAATCACCCTTTCTATACCTTTTTTATCTGTCAAATAAATATTTTTTCTGCACCAAAACAAACCCTACAGAATATTTGTACTATGTTCTCATTTTTCAGCAAAATTAAAGATAGATAGAAAGTAATTCACTACAATGAATTTAGCAAATCCTGTCACTTAAAGAGATTGGCACAATGACCCAGTAAGCCATTCTATCAAAGTTTACATCTCCAAAGAGATGATTTATTATTTTTTTTTTATGATGCTGCCTAGTGTCACTTCTTCATTTAATGAAGTAGGTGGAGGCATAGTATTTTGTTAGTTGTTAGAAACTATATACAATAAAATTTCCTTCACTGTTTTAACCAAATTTGAGTGAGGTTTTTTTTTTTTTTTTTTCCCACATGTATTTTACCCTCTTCCACAGAAAAATATCAGGAATCTGAGTTTTCAAAATAGGGACATTTGTTTGAGATATATGTGTATGTAAATGTTATATAGAAACTGTGTCTCTCCCATCAATATAAATACTATCCAAATGATTTCAGAGTACTTTAATTAAGAATACACATCAGATTTGCCACACAAACATTTATATAATATTATCTTTGAAATTGTAATGGTACAGATTTTTTGCTCTCCCTATAGGTTCCAGATGCAGAGACATATAGAAATCCATACATACATGTGTTTGTATGATATGTGTGTGTGTGTGGAAATTTAAAATATAGACCTTTGAAAAAGAAGTTTTATGCATAATCTTTTTCTAATCTACTTTGGGGAAAAAACAACAAAAAGTCAGAAAAATTTGGAATGAAAAAAGACATAAATAAAATAGCCTGCACATAATTTTATGGCAATAACTTTGAAAACTTACAAATAGGGCAGAGCAAGATGTCATGGCAGAAACATCTCCTTATTAGCTACTGACAGTGAGGCAGTGGAAAAAATTTTCCAACCACCTCTGGGGACAGAACATCACTCTGAGGGCACAGTAAAGCAGTGGTGGACCACAATAACCAATGGGGAGGTCTGGACCTGAGGAAAACCAGCACAGAAGCCCACTTCACACTTAAGCTCTGAGACAAGGTAATTTAAAGAGGTAAAGAAAGAGATAAAGAAAAGGAAAAAAAATGAGGGGGGGGAGAGTTAATAAAAAGAAAACATGCACAAGGTGGAACCAACAGAAATAGGGGAAGAAAGTCAATAAGAAGAAAATATGGGGAGGAACCAAAACAGAGCAACCCAATCAAGGGACCATGAGGCATCTACCACGGAAGATTCCACTTACAAAGAACTAATAGAAATGACAGGAAAAAAATTAAAATATGGATGGAAAAGGCAATAAAGGTAATTGTTGAGAAAGAGATAAAATAGAATGAAAAAATGGATGAAAAAAAATGAAGAACATAGATAGGATTTGGCAGAGCTAAAGGAATTTAAAGAATCAATCAGAGAATGTTAAGGTTGAGTAGAAAGTATCAATAACAGATTAAACAATGGAAAAGAAAGAATTTCAGAGCTAGAGAATAAAGCTCTTGAGCTAACCTAGGCAGTTAAAAAGGCATTTAAGAAGAGAGTGAAAGTAGAATATTTTCTTCACTCGGAGAATTATAGGACTTAATGAAGCATTCAAACATATGAATAATAGGGATCCCTGAAGTGCAAGACAAAGGTCCCAAGACATGGAAGCCCATCTGGAGGACATTAGAAATGAAAACTTCCCATGATTCACTAGTGATTTCAAAACATTCCTTTTATAGGGAAATCAAAACAGAGCATCTCCAAGAAATATTGTAATAAACCTGTCTAAAGTCAGGACAAAAGAGAAAATTCTGAAAACAGCCAAAAGTAAGTGTCAACTAACCTATGGGGGTAAGATCCATCAATACCATAGCAGAGTTCTCAGTTGAATCTTTCCAAGCCAGAAGAGAATGTTTAACATTCTTGAACAAAATAATTTTCAATTCAGAATTCTGTATCCTGCTAAACTAGGTTTCAAAATTGATGGAGAAATAAAATCTTTTACTGTTAGGCAAACACTGAGAAATTTCACCACAACTAGGCCAACTCTACAGGAAATGCTTAGACCTAGTCTACACACTGAACATCATAATGGACCACCAATAAACTAAGCACCCAGAAAATAAAGGACAAAACCACTAGCTTCCACGATGGTGCAAAAGATAAAATGAAGCAATGGACATTCACTAAATAAGATGACTAGAACTACCACACTTATCAATTCTCTTAATAAATGCTAATGGCTCAAATTCCGCATTGAGGAGTCATGGACTGTCTGATTATATAAAAAACTGTATAAATTGTATAAATGCTCCCAGATTTATGAAACAGACCTTCATTGGTCTGAGCAATATGATATCCTATAACACCGAAATACCTGGGATCTTTAACACCCCTCTGGCAGAATTGGACTGACCATCTAAGCAGAAACTAAACAAATATACAAGGGACTTAAATGTGACCCTAGAACAAATGGGCTTGATAGACGTGTACAGAACACCATTCCAAAGTGAAGGAACAGGCATTCTTCTCATCAACCCATAGAACAGACTCCAAGATAGATCATATCCTATGATAAAACCAAACCTCAAAAAATTAAAAGAATGAAAATTAAGCCATGTATATTCTTGGACCACAGGGAAATAAATATGTAATTAAACTCCAACAAAAATGGTCATTCCCACACAAAGGCATGAAAATTAAAAAACCTTAAGCTGAATGACAGTTGGATCAAGAAAGAGATAAATGAAGAAATTGTTAAATTCCTCAACAATGAAGCTACAAGTTACCAAAACTTCTGAAATACTGCAAAAGCAGTCTTAAGAGAGCAATTACATTAGATATCTAACCAAAAGAAACAGAAAGAGAACACATCAACAACCAAATGAATCACCTTAAAGAAATGGAAAAGGAAGAACAATCTAACCCCAATCCTAGCAGAAGAAAAGAAATAGCCTAAATTAAGTTATAAATAAATTAAATTGAAAACAAAAGAATCATTCAGAAAATGAATGAAACAAAAAGTTAGTTCTTTTTAAAAAATAAACAAAATTGATAAATCTTTGGCCAAATTAATTATAAACAGAAAAATAAAATCTCTAAAAAGCTAAATCAGAAATGCAAAGGAGTATATAACAACATGCATCACAGAGAAGCAAGGGATTCTCTCCAACAAGTAACACTATGCCCAGAAATTTGACAATGTGGAGGAAATGGATCAGTACTTGGAATAACACTATATCCTTAGACTTAACCGGGAAGAAATAGACCTCTTGAACAGACCAATTTCAAGTACTGAGATTGAAGAAACAATAAAAAATCTTCCAAAAAAAGATAAAATAAAATAAAGGCCCTGGACCAGATGGCTTCACACCAGAATTCTAACAAATATTCAAAGAAAGCTTGTACCTATACTGAAGAAACTATTACAAAACATTGAGGAGGAAGGAACTTTCTCTAACACATTCTATGAAGCAAATATTACCCTAATACCAAAACCAGAAAAGAATCCAAGAGAAAAGGAAAAATAAGACCAATTTCACTAATGAATGTAGTTACAAAACTACTGATTAAAATATTAGCCAATAGATTATAGCTACATATTTAAAAAAAATTATATATCCCGATCAAGCCAGCTTCATCCCAGGTATGCAATGCGTTTTATCATACACAAATCCATGAAAGTAATTCACAATATAAATGGAAGTAAAAATAAAGACCACATGATCCTCTAAATAGTTGTAAAAAAGAATTTGACAAAATTCATCATCTTTCTCTAAAAAAAGCCATTTCAGAATAGAGGCATAGGTGGTACATTTCTTAAACTGATTGAAGCCATCTACAACAAACTCATAGTTAATATCATATTGAATGTAGTAAAACTGAAAACTTTTCCATATTGATCTGAAACTAGACAAGCATGTCCACTATCACCACTACTATTCCACATAGCCTCATAGTAGTATTCAACATTGGCTGGAAATTCTAGCCAATACAATCAACCAAGAGAAGGAGATACAGAGCATCCACCTAGAGGCCAAGGAGATCAAACTCTCACTTTTTGCTGATTATATGATCTTATATTTAGAGAACTTCAAGACTCCTGGAAGTGATCAAGAAGTACAGTAGTGTCTCAGGTTATAAAGTCAATGTCCACAAATCAGTTAGGCTTTGTATCTGCCAATAGTAGCCAACCTGAAGAGCTAATAGAAGACACAATTCTCTTCACAGTAGCTTCAAAGAAAATGAAATACCTAGAAATATATATAACAAAAGAGATGAAGGAACTCTACAGAGATAATTATGAAAAATTAAGAAAAGAAATAGCTGAAAACTTTAACAGAGGAAGGGCATACCATGCTCCTGTCTGGGGAGAATCAATATTGTTAAAATGTCTGTACTTCTTAAAGAAATCTATAAATACAATGCAATTCCCACTAAAATACCAAATCATACTTTGAATACCTGGAAAATATCTTTCTCTGTTTTGTTTAGAACCAGAAATAACCAAGACATTTCTTAGTAACAAAAACAAAGCCAGAAGTATCACTCTACTAGACTTTAGTTACAAGTCCACAGTGATCAAAACAACATGGTATTAGCCAAAAATAGAGACGTAGACATGTGAAACTGAATATAAAACCAAGAGATGAAACCAGTCTCTCTGTCTCTCTCTTTTGTGTATGAAACCAGTCTCTTATAGCCATCAGACTTTTGATAAACCAAACAAGAGCATACACTTTGGAAAAGAATTCCTATTCAATAAATTGTACTGAAAGAGACAGTCCCTATTCAATAAATTGTACTGAAAGAGACAATTCCTATTCAATAAATTGTGCTGAAGAGACTGAAAGTGGGCCCATACAATTCACCCCTTACCAAAATTCATTCAAGACGGATAAAAGATTTAAATCTAAGACATGAAATGTTAAAAATTCTAGAAGAAAGTATGGGAAAAACTTTTGAGGCTATCAGCTTGGGGAAAGATGTTATGAAGAAGACTTTCATGGAAATTGCAACAACAAAAAGTAAATAAATGGAATGTAATTAAATCAAAGAGCTTCTGCACAGATAGGGACACCACAGTCAAAGCAAATAGTAAACCTTGAGACTAGGAAAACATATTTGTATGTTATGAACTGACAAAGGTTTGATAATTAGAATCTATAGACGACTCAAATTAATCAACAACAAAAAAGTGCAAACAATCCCATCTATCACTGGGCAAGAAACATTAACAGAACCTTCTCTGTGGAAGACAGATGAACAGCTAAGAAATATATGAGGAAATGATCATTGGCCCTAATCTTCAGAGAAATATAAATCAAAACAACCCTGAAATAACAACCTAACCCCAATAAAAATAGCCCACATCACAAAGTCCCAAAGTTGCATATACTGGCATGGATGTGGAGACAGGGGAACACTTTTACATTGTTGGTGAGACTGCAAACTAATACAGCCTCTTTGGTAAAAAGTATGGAGAATCCTTGGAAAACTCAAATTAGACCTCTCATTTGACCCCACAATCCCACTACTAGAACAATGAAAAGCATTGTATTATAAGGACATTTGCACTAGATTGTTTATTGTAGCCCATCATTTCAGGGATGGATTAACAAACTGTGGTATATGTATACCATGGAATACTATTCAGCCATAGAAAAGATGGTGATTTTACATTTTTTGTATTTACTTGGTTGGAGTTGAAACACATTCTTCTTAGTAAAATATCACAAGAATGGAAAGGGAATAATCCATTGTACTAAATACTAATAGGAAGCCAATAGATTATCTAATTCACACCCACAGAGGAAAAAAAAAATCTCATTTCAATTCAATTTGGAGGAAAAGTGAATGAGGAAAGGAGGAGAATGGAAGAGGGTGGTTGGGTACTCCCACTTAATGGGCACAAAATTTGGGTGTATGGCACATCTTTTGGGTACAGGACACAACTACAAGAGAGACTATCCAAGAAATTTAAATATTATGACCTGGTTGTTAGTACAATCATATTAACCTGAAATAAAAACAAAGAAAGAGAGAAAACTTATAAAGAGTCAACAACTTTCTAGAAACAAAATAATTCGCAAAATTAAATTTAAGAAGAGGTAATATATATAAACCAACTACCTTTAACTACCTTAAAAGTACTAGAATACTGAATTAAGGCCTGCTAATTAAAGGAGCCAAAGACCAGGTGAGATTTTTTTACTGGAAATTCTAAGCCTTCATAATCACATAATTTTAATAACATTTAAGTTATTGTAGGTGTTATAAGCAGATGGATATCTTGCCATTTTATTATGGCAGTATAATTCTAATCCAAATTTAAACAAAAGTAAAATACCAAAGCATACAAAATAAACTTTCCAAACAATCTTAATTAGAAGTATTGATGAAATTATTAATTGTACAATGGCACATAGAAATACTATATCTAAATATTATTTCTTCCAGGAATGCAAGAATGATTTAGTATTAGAAAATCAAACATTGCAGGCAAAATATAAAGAAATTCAAGGAGAAATATATAAATAAATTGCAAGTATTGAAAAGTAATTTCATGATATGCTTCAGTCTTTCCTAATTGAAATAAATAAATAACCCTCCCTCCTAGAACCTTCCTCTCCAGGGAAATAGTAACAGAAATAAAATTAATTTTTATAAATAGCTTTTATCAGATGATTAAACATTCTTTTATACAGAAGCTATGCAATTTTCTTAAATCAATAAAAAAAGAAGAGAGGCCATCCATTAACAATGATTAAACCATCATCTATGGTTTTATCAATTCTAAAATAATCATTTATTTATTCAACAAATATTAATTGCATAGTTGGTATATACCAAGCACTGAGAATACTGCAATGAATGAGTGACCTGACCTTGGCTTCTTATACAACTATGTCCACTATTAAGAGAAACAGAAAATAATTAAAAGATAGATGAGAAAAGATAATTATTGTGCTACGTGAAAAACAACCAAGAGCAGCCTTGCAATATTTCTTACAACTAATATATTGGTATTCTTCTACCTATCCATTCCTAGAAATCCATTTCCTACAAATAAAAAGTTGTATGAGTCACAATATGCTGCCATAAAAATAAATATCTATATAAACAAATTTAAATAAATATTGAAGAGATTGTGATATGATGTTATGACAGAGTATTAGTCAATCATTTAAATGACTGAAATAAATTTCAACCTCTTGATGTGAGAAGATATTCACATTTATGATTAAGAAAAGAAATAAAGATATAGATAGAATATTCCGCTTTGATAGAAGAAATAATAACAAATAAAAAGATTCTCTCTATATATATGGGGGGTGTTTATGTATGTCTACATACATACATAAATGCATTTAGAAAATTTTATGAGGAACAGGAGAGCATATAATAGTAAATAATGGTTACCTGGCAGAAGAAGTTAATGCCTTTGAAGGTAAGCAAAACAACAAAGCCAAGTAATCCAGATAACAATAATGTGTGTAATATTAGTCCTTCTGAGGATGTGTGAAAGATTACTATGAAATATTCATGGTGACTATCTCAAGATAGCAGGATTTTAAGTAATTTTCACATATATTTGGTTAACTGTATTTTTAAATAATAAAAATTAAATTAACCCCCCCCTCACTAATGTTCAGAGGTGACACCAATGATATTCAGATTTTGGTACAGAGTTTTCATAATATAACTTGTTACTTAAGAGGTCCTTGCTAGGAACAGTGAGTAATGTACAGGTATGTTGCACATCCTGTAACCTAGAATGAGACTCAGGTCTAGAATCTCAAATAGAGAGATGAAGGTATTTTATCCACACATGATGTCCCAACTTCCCTTCACCCATAACAAGACCAAATTAAACAGAATACCTTTTAAAGTTGAAAAATCAACTTCCTTTTGCATCCCTTTTAGGCATTCCAAGCATGATTTCAGTTACAGTATTTGTTACTCCAGAAATGGCTAAAGTAAATCATGCTGTTTAAAATGAAAAATGTAGCCCACATACCACCACTGCTTTCTGTGCTTGGGCTTTAGTTTAGATTTTTTTCCCCTCATCAAAATGCAAAATACTGTTTGAAAAATTAAGCTAGGCCCTGAGTGTTTATCATGAAGTTTATTTATATTGTCAGGCCTCAGATACATCAGGCAGTAGGTCTACTCTGCGCAGACACCTCAGGGTTTATGGACTACTCACCGCTTTAGGAGTTGAAAGGAGTGTGCCAAACTCTATCTATCAAAGAAGCTCTGACACCCACCACTCTCCCACACTGGACTACTAGATAGTCAGTTTTAAATCCAAAGTGTAATATAGTAACAACAGCACATTGAAGTTTTGCACATTGGACTATCTGGTAGTTGTTTCAGTCCTTTAGTTCACTCACATTTTATAATTCCATCTCAGAAACAATCCAGGGGTATGTTTTCACATTAACTTCAGACAAGCATCTTCAATAAGAAAATCCAGTATGATTTCATTCAAAGTAGTACAAAAGAATCTGCAACAGCACAATATTTCTTAAGTATCTGGCATAAGAAAATCCAGTATGATATCATTCAAAGTAGTACAAAAGAATCTGCAACAGCACAATATAAAACAGCACGTTTTCTCCTGGGTTTCATAAAGACAAGTCTAACACAAAATCAAATTTTTTAAAAATCGTACTTTTCTTTTTTTTTTTAAGTTTTTTTAAAAATCATAGCTGCGTACATTAGTGCAATCAAGGGGTACAATGTGCTGGTTTCATGTACAATCTGAAATTTTTTCTTCAAATTTTAACATACCCTTTGTGGCATTTTCTTAGTTATTGTAGGAAGACATTTGTATTCTGCATTTATTAAGTTTTGAATGTACCCTTCTAAGCTGCACCATAGGTGTAACCCCACCAATTACCCTCCCTCCACCCCACGGCTCTGGTTTCTGCAGTTTCCCAAACCCTTTAGGCACAGAAGATGCAGCACCCAGGCCTCACAAGACTTTCAGGGGCTCTAAAATGTTTAAATTCTATCTACTTTCAAAAT
>CAUYON010060539.1:0-17717 GCA_963573935.1 Arctocebus calabarensis
TGCATCTGCTTTTTATAGTTTATCTCTTGCTTTCCTTATTTTATGCCATCATTTTATATGTTGTCAGTGGGATTGCCATTAGAAATTCCCTCTTGTGGGTCAATGGGCACTTGGGCTTCTTCCTTGACTTAGCAATTATGAATTGGGCTGCAACAAACATTCTGGTACAGAGATCTTTGTTGTAGTGTGATTTTTGGTCTTCTGGGTATATAAAAAGTAAAGGAATTAAACGGTTAAATGGAAGGTCTATTTTTAGATCTCTGACCCACGAATGGATTAATAAATTGTAGTACATGTACACCATGGAATATTATGCAGCCTTAAAGAAAGATGGATACTTTACCTCTTTCATGTTTACATGGATGGAGCTGGAACATATTCTTCTTAGCAAAGTATCTCAATAATGGAAGAAAAATCATCCAATGTACTCAGTCCTACTATGAAGTTAATTTAAAGGTCTCATATGAAGGCTATAACCTAACTATAGCACAAGAATATGGGAAGGGGGGGGTTGGGGTGGAGGGAGGGTAATTGGTGGGGCCACACCTATGGTGCATCTTAGAAGGGTACAGGCAAAGCTTATTAAATGCAGAATACAAATGTCTTCGTACAATAACTAAGAAAATGCCATGAAGGGTATGTTAACAGTTTGATGAAAACATTTCAGATTGTATATGAAACCAGCACATTGTACCCCTTGATTGTACTAATGTACACAGCTATGATTTAATAATAAAAAAGAAATTCCATCTCACTCTTAATTTTCTAAGTTCTTTTTTTCATTAATTAGTTTCTTTACTCTGGTAAAAGACCATATCAGTTAGTCCTTATTTTGTAGATACTTATTTTCTTGAATTTGCTGGAGACATTCCATATATAAGAGGGATTATTGATATACTTCTTTACTCTAGTGAAGGCCTATAGTAATTAACATGGCTATTTTATATCACAAACTATGAACTGAGCAATAGTGGAATAGAAAATTTGATTAAAACCAGCACCTAAAGGCAATTTGTGGGATCACACCTATGGTGCATCTTAGCAGGGTACTGGTGAAACTTATTAAATGTAGAGTATCGATGTCTTTATATAGTGATCAAGAAAATGCCATGAAGGCTATCTATAACAGTATGATCAAAACATTTCTGAATGTATATGAATCGTGCCCTATGATTGCACCAATGTACAGAATTATGATTCAATAAAATTATAAAAAAAAATAAAATAAATCTGTGGATAAATACTAAAAATAAATAACTTGAGCCATATTATTTTGGGAATATAAATTATAGATTGAAATGGTAACTTCTACAAATTTTGGAGGAAATAATCCTATTTTGTCAAGAACTTTAGAAAGTAGAGAAAATAACTTACTTGTCTATTTTATTTTCTAAAAAGGAATGAGTAGTTTCCTGAGATAGTTATATTCTACTCTCAGCTACTACAAAGTTTTTCTTGAGTGCATTCACTCAATATTAAATATGGAGGTAATTTTAGTTGACCAGAAGTATCAACTTCTAAAATTAGCACCATTTCTTACTTGACAGAATGATTTATATATATTTATATTACAATTTGCTCATTTAAGTTGTAAGAAAATTGTGCTCATTGTACTTGCTATAAATTATGTAAGCCTTCCTTTTATTCAGGAAAAAGAAAACCTAGATCACCTGGTTTACTTTATTTCCTTGCTAGTCATTGGAAAAAGTTCATATTTAGGAGATACAGTCAATTAAAATCTAAATAGGGATACATTCTTGTGTCTTCAGTACAAGGATTGACACTGATTGTCATCGTTTCCTCTATATGTTAGGTAGACTGCCTAAAATTGTTAAATGACCTATAAAATGCTAAAATGAAGTGGAGTGGCCACTCTGCAATGAATATGGATCCCAAAATTTGAATTCAAGATGTTAAGAATGGCGCACCACTTACCATTTACTTACACCCATTATCCAGGGTGTAAGGAACTGCTTTACTCATACGAGGAGGGAGGCTTTCTCCCAGAGGGAGGCAGGCTACTCAAGCCAGGCAAGATGGCTTGGGAAAGCCCAGAGGCTTGGAGTTTGATGATGGCCAGATGGGGTAGGGGTGGGATTTCCCATGTACAGGGTAGGACTTGTGTGGTTTGATTTCCCAACTGGTGCTAAAGGGTAGAGAATCAGGTGATTCGTATTAGCTTATCCAGCTATTGGACTTAACAGCTGTCAGCAGTCAAATACCAAAATGGAGTCGAACTCTTTACTGCAAGAGCTAATTAAAGGAACAGAATCCCAGTGAGGGTGGAGCATAGGGTTGACGCTTGTTTTATAAATTATCACAGCTGTAATTAAAAGCAATTGAAATATATGAAGTAACTCAATGACAAATTAAAAATGTAAATGATGAAAAAGAGAAGGCTTAACGTCATTATGCACAAAAGGCCTAATGGAATTAGCAGAATAATCGAGATGTGAGAAATATGAGCATTAGTGTCAAGAGTGAAGTTAAAAACTGTTAATGTTTAATAACATTACTTTATATAGTATTTAGCAGATTAAAGGGCCATCTGTCAGATTAGATTTTGTTATAATTCAAACTCAAAATGTTACTTAGAAAATCTGATGTGACCAACAGCTCTTCTTTATTGATGACATTGCGAATGATACTGAGCTAGGATTTTAGGCAGAGTAGGAAACCACAAATAAAATCCAGTCTAGATTTTTTTTTAACTTTTGACATTTCCAGAGTTATGTAATTCGTTCTATCAAGTTCAGACAAATTAGAAAACAGCAGCAATCCTTAAATGAGCATGGTATTTTGGGGGTATTTTCAATTTTATTTTTTAGAATTATATACAAAGCAAATTCAACCTTAGCCAAAAAATATGCTAATAGTAACATCAATTTTTTTCCTCTTCATTCCAGAACTAGTGTTTGAATATTGTTTAAAACACAGATTGTAATGGATACTCAACTGCGTGGTTAAAAAATGTTATGGAATTCAAGATATGCCTCCCCACCTCACACACACACACACACACACACACACACACACACACACACTTTCTCACTGACTGAATTTTCACTGAATACGATTCCTTCTCTTTGCTCCACCCCTAACATTTTCCTTTGGAAAATATGAAGATTCTCTCTCTCTTTTAATATATTCAAATTAACTAGTTTTTAAAAATGTTTAAGGGAGGAGATTTTAAGTGTTCTTAGCACACACACACAAAACGATCAGGATCTGAGGTACTGCATATGTTAATTAACTCTATTTAGCCATTCCACAATGTACACAAATTTCAAAACAACATGTTATATATGGTAAGCACATTCAATTTTCGTCAATTAAAAAAATTTAAATTGGAAAGAAAACACAAATGAACAAGAGTTTCTTCCAGTTACAACATTTTAAGTTCTTCTACACAATGACTTAGTATTTAAAAATTCAGTAAGAGGTAATGATGAGTCTGTGTGTCCGATTATTCTTGCTCACTTCCTAAGCTTCATAAAGTGAATAGCCCAGATTGTCATTGGTCTGACTTCTTATAGGTTATCTTTTTTCTTTATACAGAAGTAATGTCTATATATTATAGATAGTTGAGAAAAAGAAATAAGCTATCACTGGTAGTGCTATGAAGAATAATGAAACAGGGTGAGGGGATAAGGATTACAAGGAGAGGAATTTCAAGGATGATGGTAATGGAGGGATTCTCCAAATTAATGAGTTTTGAGTAGCTTCCCAAAGGAATGGGGAAGTGAACTGGGAAACTGGATTCTGGATCGATGGCATGCAAAACCCCAAAGAAGATCAGACTTGCCATGTAAAACATTAATCAGGAACTCACTGAGGTTGGAGTGCAGTGAACTAGACGGTTTTAGATCGTGTCCCAATTTGATAGAGAATTACCTGGAAGATGCTGAGCAGAGTCACCCTGGTGATCTGTCTCATATTTAAAAGATTATGTCACTCATTACATAAAAAAATCGTCTGACGATGGGGCGGTGTCTGTGGCTCAAAGGAGTAGGGTGCTGGAGGTGGCGGGTTCAAACCCAGCCCTGGCCAAAAACTGCAAAAAAAAAAAAAAAAAAAAAAAGTCTGACGATGGAGTAAGACTGCAGCAGGAGGGCCAGTTAGATGGTAACTTTTAGAATAATGGAGAGAGAGAGAGAGAGAAAGGAGCTGAGCAATTAAACAGAATTGGATGGTTGGTTTGAATGTGGAATTTGAGAGCAGAAGTAGAACGATGATCGGGCTGTAGATATTGGATACTCAGTGTCTTTTGCAGTTGGAGTTGAGAGTTTATTGACTTTGAGATTCCTGTTAGAGATACAACTGGGAATACTGAGCAAGCAGACTAACAGGAGTCTAGACTTCACAAAAAAGTAAAAAATGGGCCTAAATTTACGAGTGATCAGCTTATTGTAGTAAAAGGTCTGGATGACACCACTAGAGAAATAATGAGGATACAGGGAGAAGAAACCCTTGGATAGGACCTGGGGACAAAGGGACATCTAAATTTGGAAAGGAAAGACATCCAAACAGAGTTTCAAGGTAAAAAACACATTAGTAGAAAAGACAGAATCAAGGTTTACTTTGATGACAGGTGTATTCTGAAAGGCACTTTTTTCTAAAGAATTGGAAGCCTAGGATTCCTAATAAAAAGCAGTATTAAGATAATTGTGGAAACTGAAAGAAGATTTTAGCCTGAAGAGAGGCACTAGAGGTCGTTGCTCCTGAGAATCTTTCCTATCATAAAGATAAGCTGCTCTTTATTGGTTGGTTACCAATTATAATGACATATATTTTTATTTTTTAAAGCATCTTAATGTCTCATTCCATTTTTTGGTGTACCATAAATCTTTTTTTTTTATTGTTGGGGATTTATTAACGGTACAAAAAAACAATGTTACACTGGTTGCATTTGTTGGGTAAAGTCCCTCTTACCATCGTGTTTTGCCCCCAAAAGGTGTGGCACACACCAAGACCCCACCTCCCTTGCTCGTTCCCTCTCTCTGCTCTTTCTTTCCCCACCTTTCCCTCTTTCTTTCTCTCTCTGCTTGGAGAATGTTTTTTTTTAATTTTACTTAAAAGCAAATGCTTAATTGCTTCGTATGTAATAGAATGTGTTCCATTCTCTGTTTAGGTATAACTTCATTTGGATAACAATTGAAAATAAACCAAGACTTTATCCAAACGAATGCTATGCTTCAGATTATAGGTTTGGGCAGTGGGGGATATGGTTGAGAGAATGCAAACTGGGTGAAGAGAGCTCCTTTTTATCATTAGTTCAAAAGCTACAGTTTAAAGGGGAGCATGACTTCATGTACTCTACTCAAACTGTTTGCCTTAATAGACTCAGGACATATACGCTTTCTTATTTTTCTCTGTGAATTTTTGAAACTTTTCATTATAAAGTTCAAAGTTACAGAAAAGCTTCAATAATCACCTGGATTCATTTTCGTTATCATGTCTTATCTCCCTTCTCTCCTTTTTCCCTTAATGTACACGTACAAATTCTTTCTCTTTTTCTCTGTCATAGTTGTTTTCGCGGGCCCATTTTAGATCATTATAGGCATTATTTTTCTATATATCTGAATCAGTATTTTATAGCTTACCTCACTGCCTCCAAATTGACTTTCTGATATTACTTAAAGAGTAAAATGAACATTTTTCTGTTTTGACAGTTAAAATATTTTAAAAGCACTGAACCTGTCAATAATTAATAAATATAATGCATGTTCAGAATAGTTTCTATAAATGTGCTTATAGAATTAACTTTCCTAGGAATTTCTCTTCAAATTTAGCATATCCAGCATTACTTCAAAATATTTACACAAAATATGAACTATAGCTATGACTATGACTAAGAGAGTAATGCAGTGGCTACATCGGCATACCACTTCTCATTAATTTATAAAAAATAGATTTTAAAGCAATTACATCAAATTATTTTTATCTGTGGGTCTCCAACATGTTATTTGGAAGGACACTGGAATGTTGCAGTTTTGCCTGCCAAAAATAAGTGTAAAAAATAAATAAATAAAATGTAACAAAATCCAAAAACAAAATCATGTGTGCCAGAGAGGAGAATCTTTCACAATAAGCGTTATTGGCTATTTTGCTTTTTTACTAAAACCATTACTTTTTAATATTTATTTTTGTCATTAGATAGTTTATTTTTATAGATAAGAAATAGGTGATGTCAAGTGTATGGAAAAATCATGGAGAAAAATCTTAAATTGAGAAAATTCTATCCTCCAGCTTATTTTTTCTACTAAATTAGAAAAATATTACCACTTCAAGATTTTAATGGTATATCTCAATCTGAAAAATGTTATAGTAGGTGTTCTTTGAGAACGGCAGAATCAGAGAATAAGTTAATAAACTAGATAACTAGTTTTAATATTAAACAAATAATTCAAAAGGATAGAGTTAAGTATCTTATTGAGAAAGTTGTTGTGGATAGGCAAATATCTATTTCTATGCTGTAATCATTGTATCTTTTGGGAAATAATTCTGACAAATCTTTATAAAGGTTATAAGGAGTGGAATAATGGAGTTTTTAGTCCTGATTTGTCCACGTGATTTGGTGGTCCTTCTCTATTTTAGATTTAACTTTATAATTGTTTGAAAGGAGACCTAAATCTCTAAATTTACTAGAAGAAAAAAATTACCGTCACAGCAAGAACCTTTGTATACCTAATATAGGATACCAAAACCTAAGAGGTTGGTATATTTAAGCACATAATAATGAAAACATTTGGTGACAAATATAATAAGGATATTTACAATGCAAATAATAAATGAAGAGAAATATATTTATGATCACTAAAAAGGGTTAATAGCCTCAATATATAAGTACCTACAAATTAATAAGAAAGAGAACTTGGTAGAAAAATAAGTATCTGATAACTTACAGAGTAAATATAAACAACATATATATCCATACATGATCTTCAGCCTAACTGAAGGTAAAAGAAATAAGCTCATTATGGTTGATAGAATTGAAAATATATATACATATATATATTTCTAAATTAGAAAAATATTGCCATATATAATATTTCATATATATTTTCAATAAATGTGAGGGGAACACACTTCATGTGTTGTTTTTTGAGGGGCTATTCCCTTCATAATCTTTTGAAGGGAATTTAATAATAACAGATTTTTGAAATCTTTTTTTTTTTTTTTTGGAGACAGAGCCTCAAGCTGTCACCCTGGATAGAGTGCTGTGACATCACAGCTCACAGCAACCTCCAGTTCCTGGGCTCAAGCGAGTCTCTTGCCTCTGCCTCCCAAGTAGCTGGGACCACAGGTGCCCGCCACAATGCCTGGCCATTTTTTTGGTTGTAGCCGTCGTTGTTTGGTGGGCCCAGGCTGGATTCGAACCCGCCAGCTCAGGTGTATGTGGCTGGCACCTTAGCCTGCTGAGCCACAGGCACCGAGCCAATCTTTTTTTTTTTTCCTTTATGACTGAGTCTTGCTCTGTCACCTGTGCTGGAATGCAGTAGTCCAATTGTTGGCTCACTGCAGCCTCAAATTCCTTGGTTCAAATGATCCTTCTGCCTCCTATGTACCTGCGACTACAAGTGCCCACCATCCCTCCTGGTTAATTTTTTAGAAATTTTTTTAGAGATGTGGTTTCACTATGTTGCTCAGGCTAGTCTTTACTGAATAATTAAGTTCTAGGAATTTAAAGCCCAGAATTATTCCCAAGAATATGTGGAAAAATATTTACAAAGTTATTTATTATATCATGGTATGTAGGAGCCCCCCCAAAATAATTAATGAGCTAAATTTAGTCATTCTACAGAGTATATATACTTAAATACTTCATGTTATGCACATAAATATGTACAATTTTATCTTGCAATTTAAAAAAGGTAACAAAAATAAATTAAAGAGAATTGGTAACTACATGGATTTTTCTTAGTTGGACTTGGTTAGTATATTGTGGTACATTCCCCTGTCTTCATTCTGTGACAGAATCTCTTCCCCCTTCACCAGAATGTGACCCCCATAAGGGCAGGAATTTTTATGTTTCCTGATAGATTTCTATTGTCTGGAATAGGGCCTGACAGGTAATGACTCCCAAAAGAATTAATGGATACTTTTTGAATGTATTAATGAATGAATGATTAATACAATGGAATGTTATTTAGCAATTAAGAAAAAAATATATATATTTACCTTGACTGGGGAAATGTTTATGATCTTTTGTGAACTAATGGAAAAATTCGAAGTAATATTTATAACATGTTGGTAAATTACAAGTTACAGATATTCAAAATATATATTTTAAGTAATAGCTAATATGCAATAAATAAATATTAATATATGATTGTATTTACTTATAAAAATGTCTAGAAGAATATACCATCAATTCCAGTTTTTTAAACTGTATTCACTTCAGCATTTATCCACTTTTTACAGTGAGCAAAAATTATTTCAGTTTATTTTCCCAGCTCTAAATTCTGAGATGTTTTTATTGTATAAGTAATGAACAATAAAGGTGGAACTGTAGCTATGTTACTAAAAATTATTGAGTATTTAGCTAGATCACATTTGTCATGTAAAATACATATATATTATGTTTTTGAAGATGGGAATTATTTTTCTAGTATGTGTTAGTAGAGGCACTCTGTGGGCAATTAACCATGGTGGTAGTACAGTAGAATTAAGAATGGGAATGGGACAGTTTCATTTTATGCCCTTGAAATCTGAGATCAAGGTGTGAAAGAATGACTTTTGAAGAGAAAAAAATATTGCTATTAGGATGAATTCTTAATCTCTGAGCCAGATATGAGTAGTTTTCTATAATTTTAACACACAGTGTTCAGCATTGTGGAACTCCTTTGTAAGATTGTTGGAGAAATGTTATTAGACCTAGAATTTATTTCCTGTCTTTTCCTCCTAATGACACTTATTTTCACTGCTTTCTTAAGATATGGTAGGAAAAAGTTTCTTTCAATATTAAACCCAGACTTAGAATAACTAGCAATTTTTTTTTGGTGGGGGAGAGTAGGAAAAGGGAGGTAGGATTGTCAAATGAGCTGGGCATACAATTGTTTGGGGTAATTAGGTTTCTTAATTTATAGGCCAATTCTCTTTATAACAGACTGTGTTGCTTTCTTAGGTATCTGAGAGAATCTCTACTCTGCTGACTTTCTGAGTATTTACTTGACAAAGTCTTAGAGTAAGGTTTGCAGTCAGTTTTGTAGGAGTGTCCTGGTCTTGGAATTCATATACTTAATAGGGCTAAAATTTATTGAGAAATACTCTGTGACAGCAAGACACAGACATGTCTTTAACCATGTTCCTGATTTAAAAAGTAATTTATTTTGCTACAGAAAATCGGGAGATTAAAGAAGTTTAAATAAGAAAGTAAAAGCCATTTATGTTTGGGACACATAATGAATGCTTGCATTTTGATATTTAGTCCTAGTTTTATTTCTGTAAGACTTGCTAAGTTCATTTATAAATTTTTCTATATGATATCTAACTGTATGATTAACTGTAGTTTTATTCTCAGTTTGTAAAATGAATAAATGCATTTAAAGGAGTTTATAAATTGAAAAATCTACAGTGGTTTTCATATTATCCTGTGGAAATACCCAGAATTTTTGCACATGCTTAGTGTGGCAATTGTTATTTCTCTTTTTTTCTTTTTATACTTATAAGTAGAGACGTTGCTCTAAGAGAATTTCCCTTCTGATTATAGGTTATTTTTAATTAGTTACCTATGTCTTTATTTGAAATATTATTACTTTTTAATATTAAAAAATATACTTTCTTTTTGAAGCTATCTTAGGTACAAAACTAGTGTGTAATTTGAAGCATAGTTCATTTATAGGTATTGTGAGAAAATACTGGTTTGATTATTCAGAGTTCATTTCAGTAGCAAATTAATTAAAATTCTTGGATAGAAGTTGATATTTCTAATATCTTTTTACAACATTCTAAACATTTTTTTCTATTGTTATCAAATATATCTTTACAAAAAACCTTCTCATTTATGAGTTATCCTCAGGTGTTTGAATTTGTGTTTTATTGATCTGAAAATGTAAGAGAAAAATATTTGAGTGTCTCTTGAATATTCGTTGATATTGATTGAACAGTTTAAAATATTTTAAAATGCTCCTTATAAAAGTGTAGTCATATTGAAAAATGACATACTTTTAAGGAATCTTAAGATATTTTAATACAAAGTAAAATAAAACAACACAGATTGATGGCAAAAAAATAACTTATTTGGTTGAACTTCTTAAGTAGCAGAGACTCTTTTAGGTTAAAGATGCTGATGATACCGCTAATGTTGACAATACATAAACGGCAGCCCCGCTTAGTGTCTGTTTACCACGGCCAAGTGCTCTGCTAAGTGACTTAAATACATTATTTAAAAAATTACTCTAGTCCTTAGAGTTCTAAGCTAGAAAACAAATTTTTATTTGTATAAAAGTATATGTAATACTTAAAAGTCACTTTTTTCTACTTCTGGATGATGGTATTGTAAGGTTTAAAAGTCCTGTAATTTATAGATTTACCTTAGAGTTCTAAGTGAGAAAACTTGTACATAATGCTATAAAAACAATACTTTCTTTTTCTTCAGAGTTTATGCCATTGTAAGATTTAAAAATTAATATATTTCTTTGATTTCTATTAATTTTGTTTACTTTTTAAAACTACTAGAATTTAGGCCTATTTAACGCGAAAGTTAGTATATAATCCTGAGCCTCTGTTATATGCCTTGATTCTTTCTGTGAATGTTTATCCTAGTTTTCACAAAATTTCAAAAATATCCTGAGATGCTGCTAATTTAAATTTTGCTATTGTTTGCATTTATAGTTGTTCTAATATGCTAGCAAAACAAGAGGTAACTGTTTTTTCCTAATTTGATTAACATAATTTTACAACTATAAAATTGTCGCCAAGGGTTCAAAATGAAATACTCTAATAAGGAAGACAGATTTATGTTTAGGGCCTTTGTAGTTCTCCCTGGCCTCTTTAACTCATACCAAACTTGAAGCTTTCACACTCTTCCTTTGGGCAAATCCCTTGCAAGCAGAATGTTTCAATTTTACACATTTTGTGTCAATTTTCCAGACAGAAAAACAGCCTCTAGACATGAGACGTTTTTCTACGGAAAGGCAGTTTCCTTAGTTTTATTTGATTACTATAAGTTAGGTTCCTGCTGATTGCTTAGACTTTAGTGGTTACCTGACCATTTGACAAAAAACATTTCCTTTCCTTTATTTAACCTTTGACTTTTGAATGTAAAAGTTTTATCAGCTCTATCGTGGAAGTACAAGTGTGGGGGAAGTTTTACTTACACAAAATGTACTCATGTCTTTATATTTGCATCTGTCTTTTGCCATATGTCTTCACCGAAAATTGAGGAAATAATCTCACAATTAAATTTTAACTAATCGCCTGTCCTTTGTTTTAAAATAATTGGTCATGATGTATTTGTTTTACATTTATATATGTTTTAAGACCATTAGAGCCACAGTTATTCTTTGTTAAAAGAAATTTTATTTTTAGTTTTCAACAGTCCAAGTAAAATGCCTTATTCACTCATTACAATACATTGAGTACATTTTTTTTAACTTCCTAGGATTTTTGCAGTTCATTGCAAGAAGGCAGATTTTTGACCATCCTTGGGACTATAAAATTTACTGAAGAACAATTTAGCATACTGATAATTGATTTAAAAGCTTATATATTAGTTAAGCTTTTCAACATGTTGTTGAAAAATCATCTTAGAAACCTGAAAATAAAGACATGAGAATAACATTTCTTATCCTAGCAAGCTAAGTTTATATAATTTGCCATATTTGTTTTATATTTGTCTGTGTGTATTTGTTTCAAAAGTTTTGGACGTAGTTTTCTAAAAAAAGGAAATTCATTTTTTTGCCACATATTTTGAGTTAAATTGTGCAATGGAATTTAGTTAAAATGTTGGAATTATTGTACTACTTTGTTTACCCAATTTTCTTGTCAGTTGAGAAAGTGAGCAGTTATTAGGATTTTCTTCTGGGCAGTTGCTTCAGATTAGGAGTTGTGAATTTAGTTACCTCTAGGAACCAGTTAGGGGGGACTCAAATGAGAGGGGCCGGGTTGGTGCCAAGCAATAGGAAGTTGGATTAGGTGTGGTGACCTGAATAGCACATATCTTGTCCAACGACAGAAGCCACTACTCAGCTCTAGGCATTTTGATGCACGGTAAAAAACATGTGGCCAGTATTGCCAGTTCCTTTGACTTTTAGGAGAAACAATAAATTCTGGTTTTTAAATGAGTAATCTCAGATTTAGAAATTGTCAATTTATTTAATTAAAAAACAACACCATAGTGTTGATCAAACAAAATATGCCCCTGCATTGGATACAGCCTGCAAATAGCCGGTTTACACCCTGTAGATGCCGTTGCTTGTTTATGACAGAAAATGTCCTTGTTTCCTTGACACTTCTAGCAGCATGGCTAGTTCCACTTTTATGTTAAGTGATGTTTTTGTTAAAAAGTGTGAATGATATCTGCTTTTTAAAAAGGCATGTTTACAAAGAGCACATTGTGTGTAAAACTATGCTCGGTTCCTTATAGTGACAGTGGATGCTGACGTATCAGGGAGTGTTGTAGTAGAAATTGAGTCTGTCCCATTATTTCATAAGCAAATTATATAGAGAGAAAAATATCAGTTTTACATAACAAGGTACTCTGATTAGATTAAGACATCACCACTTAAAGACTGTTGGTAAGTGATAGACTTGTGTTATTTTGGGAGGCACCTTATACCTTGTTGCAGGTACAAAATCCTTTTGAAGATTTTATCTTTGTAGTACAATGATGATCACAGAAGCAGTACTCAACCTGAAACTGAAAGGAATTACCAAAATGTTAGATAAAAGAATCACTGTAAATAGATCTTTATCTGCTGAGAAGTTCACTCTTACCGACAAACTATAATTTAAAAGACATGAAGATGATGCCTTTTTGGAATGTTAAGCAAATAAACTAATTTTGAACGATGGAATTTGCTTCAGTTGATAGAAATTATAACTAGTCTGATTTAAGATTAAACCAGAATATGCTTTTTCACAGTTTATCTCGTTATCTTATAATGTCTGGTTATTGGACATGTTTATTCAAAGGCTGGATATTTTAGAAATAATATGCCTAAATTGGATGATGGGTCTGCGGTAGACCCCTGAGCACATATTACTCAATCACAGTGATTAGAGTTCTAACCCCACGCTTGCTATTTGGTAGCTTTGTGACCCTGGATATGTTGCGTTACCTTAGTTTTATAAAATACATATCAAAGCATTATGGTGACAAATAATATAACACACAGAAGGTACCTAGCATACTGTCCTACATACAGTTAATGCTCAGTAAGTTTTATTCCCTGTATTTTTAATTATTTTAGCACATAAATTCTGTGATTTTTAGATTCTACTCTCTAACCCCTGAATGGCCCTATAATTTACTAGTAATTTATGCTTCCCAGAGAGAATTAATAAAGCATCTTGGGACTTTAGAGATGGCTATGAGAAATATCTTATATGGGTAATGCTTATTTCTAAATAGTATTAATCTAATTTATAGATGAAGTTATAGCTGTCATCTATGAAAATATGTAATACTCTTGGGCATTTTTATAAAAGTAATAATTATATATATACCAAAAGGTCTGCCATAAATAAGAACTGTTAAATTTGTAAAGATATTCTAAATTTGCACATTTTAATCAATTATTTATTCTATAAGTAAATCATCTTGTAGGTAAAGTATATTTATCTGCGTATATTAGCTTCTCAGTGAAAAATTGAGTTTTTATTTGTCTTTACAATTTGAAAGGCAGTTGAAAAGGAAAGATAACCCATGGGAAAAAAAATATAAAAATGAGAAAACCAGAACCTTTTTTTTTTTTTTTTTTTTTTGAAATAGAGTCTTACTATGTCACCCACAATAGAGTGCTGTGGCGGCACAGCTTACAGCAACTTCTAACTCTTGGACTTAAGCTATTCTCTTACCTCAGCATCCCAAGTAGCTGGGACTACAGGCGCCTGCCACAATGCCCGGCTGTTTTTTTTGTTGTTTTTTTCTTTTGTTGTTGTTTATTTGTTTCCATTGTGAATATTGCTTAGCAGTTCCAGCCCAGGTTTGAACCCACCTGCCTTACTGTATGTGGCCAGTGCTCTACCCACTGAGCTATGGGTGTTGCCCCCAAACAAGAACATTTAAAGGAATCTTAATATATATGATCTAGAAAGGCAAAGTTTTTTTCCTTTTGTGATAACATAATTATGAGATAAAGAGAGGGTACTAAAAAATGTATGCACATTTTAAGAAAGGAAAAAATTGTACTAAAATTATCATATTGAAGTCACATTTGACTCCTACAGTTACAAGAGGTACTCAAAATGTGACTTGTATTCATCTTTTGTTATTGGCATATATTATTGTAGTTTTAATACAATTTTTTCCTTTCTTAAAATGTGTATACATTTTTTGGCATCCTTGGTATATTATATTTTTTATTCTTATAGTGGACCTTAAAACAAATTAAGGTTAATAGAAATTTAAAATATTTAAGTAAGATGAAAATAACAACATAAGTGTTAAAAGGCAGAGAGATATACAGCCACCTAACATCAATAAATTTGCTTTATCTGAAGCTCCTTGAGGGTAGGACAGAGATAGATAGCATGTTCCTTGAACAGGTTAGATCTCATCTGAATTTGTAGGTTTTGTAGTACATGACACATTGAAATTGTCTGAAAATTGTAATTTCTTCAGGCCATTAGAAATTGAAATGTGAGTATGAAATGAATACAAATGAAATTGACAACTAAGGAACTATTGTGTTTTGGTTGAAGGATGTTCTCTGTAAAAATTATTTTTTTGAGTTATAGCGAATAGAGAAGCCATGATGTATATAATTTGCATTACATTGAGGTGACAATTTAAAAACAGTATTAGTAATCTTTAAGGATTTTTTTTATGTTTTTGTAAATGGAAGATATATATAGTAGAATAGCTAAACACTAGGGCTTGAAGAGTTCAGTAATTTAAATATGAAAATTGAGATTACAAATAGTAATTTCTGATTTTCAGATTCTCCAAAAGTTTTCACAAATATGTCACATACCTATCCAGATTTTTCAAGGCTCCCATACAAAGTTGTTAGCATGCTTATTGTAAACACCCTGTTGTAGAATTTCTTTCCTGAAGTCTTCTTTTCTCTTTTAGTCTGTATTGGTTTGTCTCCAGGCCTTTGTACAGCTCTTACCCTTGGACTTCACCGTTCTGTGTTCTTAGATTTCTTGTTTCCCACTTCCTTGTCTACTTTCTTCTTGGTCTCCTTCACTGTGTTGAAGGAGACCAAGAAGATGGCTTAGAAGTGTTCTTGCATGGTTGAAAATGCTGTTGTTCTGTTTTTACACTTAATAATTTCTCTGATGTAGAATTCTTGGGTGTAAAGAAATTTAACCTCTGTATTTTGAAGGTATTATCTTCTAGTTTGTAGTATTGCTGTGAAGATGTTCAATGGATTTTGAACTTGATCCCTTTGTATGTTACTTTCTAGGTCTCTTTGGAAACTTTTAGGCACTTTTCTGTTCCCTGTTCTGGACTTTCACTGAGGTACTCTGACTGGTCTCCTTCTGTTTGCTGTTCATTCAGCTGCCCTTTCAGTCTGGAGACGGAATCCAGCAACACATCAAACAAATTACACACCACGACCAAGTGGGTTTTATCCCAAACTCTCAAGGCTGGTTCAACATATGTAAATCTATAAATGTAATACATCACATAAACAAATTAAATAACATTGACCATATGATTCTCTCAATTGATGCAGAAAAATCTTTTGCTAATATCCAGCATTCTTTTATGATCAAAACACTTAAGAAAATAGGTATAGAAGGGACATTTCTTAAACTGATAGAGGCCATCTTTAGCAAACCTCCAGTAAATTTTAGAAATAAAGCTTTAGTTCTTTTCATCTCTCTTTTCTTGCTTTTTAGAAGTACTGTTAGTCAACTACATGATAGCCCTGATATTTTAATATTTTGTCTCGTTATTTATCTGATTTCTAGTTTTGGGGAGATTTTTTGTGAGTTATCTTCTAACCTTTATAGCAATTTTAGTTTTTCAGTTTTCAGAATTTCTAAGAGTTCTTTATTGTTCTCCAATAATTTCTTTTTTCGCTTTTATTTTTGCTTAGTTTGGTTTACTGGCATCCTGCTCTTTGTTCAGCTCCTAAGGGTATAGTGTTGAAATTCTCCTCTGCTGTTCTCTTGTCTGTATTTACTTGTTCTTTTTAGGTTTTATTCAATACAAACACATATTTATGTCTTACTTCCTCAAATATCTGATGACTAGGTTGTTGATTTATAACCCAGAGGCAGGTCTTAAACCTGACTGGAAACAGTGTGCGTGCTCTGGTAGTTTTCACTCCAAGAACACAGGACTTTGAGGTGCTTTTTCCTTTGAGAGATTCTTCAATCAGTGTTTCAGAATCCCGTGGAGCGAGTGTCTACTGGTCTTTTGCTTTTTGTTGACGCTTAGGTTCTGGTGTCTTCTCTTCTCCTGGGTCAGCTGTCACCGTTTGCTTACCATCTTTGTAAAACCATCCACCAGTGTTGCTACTGTTTTTTCCTTTGCTTCTCAGTACTCATTAATTTATGCAACCCTTATTCATTTAGTGACATGTTAGTGGTATTTCCAGAGGTAAATGCATGCATTTAATGCACTAAATTTAGCTAGAAATTCAGTAGGTATTAATATTTTTTAAATATCATAGACAATTTTCATAGCATTAGTTAATATTTATAATATTTTGAGTAAAAGATGATAGTTTACCTAACTTCTTCTTTTGTTCTGACTTTAGGTTGCTTTTGATTCAAAAGGCATCACTTATAGTCACTAATAAATAAGATATTATATGAAAAAATCCTGATAGAGTACTGTTTTTAAGCTTTATTGATTTTATATTTTAAAATGTTTTATGTATATATACTTATCTGTATACAATTATGTAGTGAAATAATAATAATATTTTGTCTTTGAAGTAGCCTTTTGTACTTATATTTTAAAGAAAAAATGTGTATTTGTTAATTGATAATCATTAGCATTGATGTGTTTTTGATTTACTGTTTTTCTGTATGAAAAGTGAAAATTTTAATAAACATTAAATTAAAATCTTTGGATAGGTTTTAATATACTAATATATTAAATTTAATAAATAATAAATACTGTTTTTATTTATATAAATTATATTTGGATTTACTATTCAGTTTTCATAAAAATTAATTATACTTTAGCAAAATGAATTAAGACAGATTTAAATTATATTTGATTTTGGTATCTAAAAGTCATTTAAAATTTTCATAATTTTTAGGATGAACTTACTTATATTTGTGTTGATAATTATTTCGAAATTTGCCATTTGAGTTAAATGTCACTTTTGAAGAATTGACTGATTAAACACAGTTCTGTTCCATTCAGTACCATTTAAAAAGAAATGAATTGGGCGGCTCCTGTGGCTCAGCGAGTAGGGCGCCGGCCCCATATACCGAAAGTAGCGGGTTCAAGCCTGGCCTCGGCCGAACTGCAAAACAAAAAAATAGCTGGGCGCTGTGGTGGGCGCCTGTAGTCCCAGCTACTAGGGAGGTTGAGGTAAGAGAATCGTTTAAGCCCAAGAGCTGGAGGTTGCTGTGAGCTG
>CAUYON010060540.1:0-17496 GCA_963573935.1 Arctocebus calabarensis
TCATAAAAATTAAGAATTCCTGACCTAGAAATAGAATGAGTAAAAAATAAAATATAAAAAAAGGAATTACAATTGTGGGTAATACAGGAAAATCAAAACTTTTATTTTTTTTAACTAACATAATTTTCACCTCATTTACTTGATCACAGTGAAAAGACATTTGTGCTCAATACTTGATAGATTTGACTTGTACCCTTGCAATATGCCCCATAGGTGTGGTCCCAAAACTTTATTCTACCTGAGAGATATTTGAAGACCAAAATCACACAGCTAGCAGTGTTCCTTTTTAAGGCCATCCATATGTAATTCCTCAGCTTCTTTCTCATTGAACTCACTGTATTTCTTTAATATGTTAAATGTCATCTATAAAATATGGCCTCTAAACTAGGAAAAAAAAAAAAGAAATGAGTTTTTCTCCTCTGTGGGCATGAATTAGATCATCTACAGGCTTCATATTAGTATTGAATACATTGGATATTTGCTTTTCCATTGTTGTGATACTTTACTAAGAATATATTTCAACTCCATCCAGGTTAATACAAAAGATGTAAAGTCTCTATCTTTTATATGACTGAATAGTATTCCATGGTATACATATACCACAGTTTTTTAATCCATTCCTGAGTTCATGAGCATTTAGGTTGTTTTCCCATTTTGGCATTTGTAAATTGAGCTGCAATAAACAATCTAGTGCAAATTTCTTTATGATAAAATGACTTTTTTTCTTCTGGGTAGATACCTAGTAGTGGAATTGTGGGGTCAAATGAGAGGTCTAATTTGAGTTCTTTCAGGATTCTCCATACTTCTTTCCATAGAGGCTGTATTAGTTTGCAGTCCCACCAACAATATAAGAGTGTTCCCCTCTTGCCACATCCACACCAGCATCAGTAACTCTGGGACTTTGTGATGTGGGCTAATCTTACAGGGGTTACATGATATCTCAGTGTGATTTTGATTTGCCTTTCTCTGATGATCAGGGACAATGAGAATTTTTTCATATGTTCATTAGCCATTTGTCCTCTTCAAAGAAGTTTCATGTCTCTTGCGCAGTGATAGATGAGATTGTTTGCTCTTTTTTGTTGAGTTCTCTACAGATCCCAGTTATCAAACCTTTGCCAAATTCATAACTTTAAATATCTCTTCCCATTCTGAAGGTTGTCTGTTTGCTTTGATTGTTGTATCCTTAACTGTGCAGATGCTTTTCAGTTTAATTAAGTCCTGTTTGTTTATTTTTGTTGTGATTTCCACTGAAATCTTTTTCATAAAATCTTTCCCCAGGCCGAAATAAACATTTTTCCCCACAATTTCTTCTAGGATTTTTATCATTTCATATATTAAACTTAAATCTTTTATCCATCTTGAGTCAATTTTTGTAAGTGGTGAAAGGTGTGAGTACAATTTCAATCTTTTATATGTGGTTATCCAGTTCTCCCAGGGACATTCATTGAATAGGGATTATTTTCTCCAGTGTGTGCTTTTATTTGGTTTATCAAAGATCAAATGGCTGTAAAAGGTGGGTTTCATCTCTTGGTTTTCTACTTGGTTCCAAATGTCTATGTCTCTATTTTGGTGCCAATATTATGCTGTTTTGATCACTGTGGACTTGTAATGTAGCCTAAAGTCTGGTACAGTGATGTTTCTGGCATTGTTTTTATTACTAAAAATTGCCTTGACTATATGGAATTTTTTCTGGTTCCATATGAAGAGCCATCTTTTCCAGTTCTTCAAAGTATAATGTTGATATTTAACAGGGGATCACATTGAATCTGTCGATTCCTTTGGGAAGTATAGACGTGTTAACAATGTTGATTCTTCATGCCAGGAGCATGGTATGCTTTTCTATTTGTTAATGTCTTCTGCTATTTCTTTTCTCGGGGCCTCATAATTCTCTTTGTAGAGGTCCTTCACCTATTTTATTAGGTATATTCTTAGATATTTCATTTATTTCATTTTCTTTGAAGGTATTGTGAAGGGAATTGTGTCTTTGATAAGCTTCTCAGCTAGGCTGTTGTTGGCATATACAAAGACTACTGATTTGTGAACATTGGTTTTATATTCTGAGATCTTACTTTTTCTTGATCATTCCAGGAGTCTTATGGCTGAGTCTGTGGGGTTCGCTAAGTATGTGATCATATCATCAGCAAACAGCGAGTCCTCTGCCCCAACTTAGATGCCCTTTATATTTTTCTCTTGCCTGATTGCATTGGCTAGAACTTTTAGCACTGTGTTGAAAAGTAGTGACAATAGTGGACATCCTTGTCTGGTTAAAAGCTTTTGATTTTACTCCATTCATCATGTTATTATTTGTGGGTTCGTCATACATGGTTTCAATCAGTTTAAGAAATGTGCCACTTATGCCTATACTCTACAGTATTCTTGCCATAAAAAGATGCTGAATTTTATCAAATACTTTTTCTGCATCTATTTGTTGTAGGCCAACAGCCCCCAAAAGACCTGAGTCTGTCTTGGCCTGTCTCAGCCTTGGTCCCCAGTATGCCCCCTCCCCTTAGATTAATTCTGAGAACAAGTTTCAGAACAGAATGAGGAAGTTCTCTGAGTTCCCTAAAACAATGGTGAAACCTCACCCAAGCAGAATTTCCCAGGTTACTGAGTTTCCCAAGCAACGCCCCCTCCCCCGCAGTCACCATGCAGCAATGCCCTGAGCAAATTACTTGATTGTAACCCCGCCTTGTAACTGACTACGTTCCACTTTTGTACATGCTTGCTTTGCCACATCAGCACAAAAGGGGTATAAAAATCAGCCTGTACTGCACTTAGGGGCTGTTTGCCCTTTAGGGCAGTGACCTGCCTATGCTGATGTAAATAAATCACCTCCTGATTTGAGCCTGAAAAGGAGTCTATATTTTTCTTATGGGTGGCCACAGTTACAACACATTGAGAGGATAATATGGTCTTTTTGGCCTCTATTTATATGGTCAATTACATTTATGAATTTGTATATGTTAAACCAGCTTTGCATCTCTGGGATGAAGCCTACTTGATTGTGATATGTTATTATTTTTAATGTGTAGCTGTAAGCTGTTGGCTAAGATTCTACTGAATATTTTTGCATCTATATTCATTAGTGAAATTGGTCTATAGTTCTCTTTTTTGGTTGGGTCTTTTGCTACTTTGGGTATCAGGGTGATGCTTGCTTCATAGACTGTGTTGGGGAAGATTTTTTCCTTCTCAATGCTTTAGAATAGTTTCTGCAGTATAAATACAAGCTCTTCTTTGAAGGTTTGATAGAATTCTGATGTGAAGCCATCTGGTCCAGGGCTCTATTTTGTTAGAAGCTTTTTTATTGTTTCTTGATATCAGTGCTTGATATTGGTCTGTTCAAAAGATCTACTTCTTCTTGATTAAGTCTTGGGAGATGATGTGATTCCAGATATTGGTCCATTTCTTCCACATTGTCAAATTTCTGAGCATTAGTGTTTCTTGTAGTAGTCAGAAATAATCTCTTGTACCTCTGTGATATTTGCTAACCCTTTTTCATTTTTGATTGAGGTTATTAGAGATATTTTTCCTGTTTCTAGTGAATCTAATCAATAGTTTATTGATTTTATTTTTTTTAAAGAACCAACTTTTCATTTCATTAATTTTCTGAGTGATTCTTTTGTTTTCAATTTCACTTACTTTTGATTTAATTTTGGTTATTTCTTTCCTTCAGCCTGGTTTGGGATTAGATTGCTCTTTCTTTTCCATTTCCTCAAGATGATTCATTAGGTTGCTGTGATGCTCTCATTGTTTTTTGGATGTAGATATTTAACGTGATAAATTTTCCTCTTAGGTCTGCTTTTGCAGTATCCCACAGGTTTTGGTAACTTGTAGCTTCATTGTTGTTATGTTGGAGGAATTTAACAGTTTCCCCCTTTATTTCTTCCTTGACTCAACTGTCATTCAGCAGAAGGTTCTTTAGTTTCCATGCCTTTGTGTGGGGATGGAAATTTTTGTTGGAGTTGAGTTCCACCTTATTGCCTTGTCATCTGAGAAGATGAAAGGCATAACTTCAATTTGCATCCTAGGATACGATCTATTTTGGAGTATATTCCATGGCTGACAAGAAGAACATATATTCCTTAGCTTTGGGATGGTGTGTTCTGTATATGTCTGTTAAGCTCATTTGTTCCAGGGTCACGTTTAAGTCCCTTTTATCTTAGTTTTGTTTCTGCCAAAGGGGAGTCTTTCTTAGTTTTTAGTTGCTTTAAATCCACTTGTATCTGAAAATAAGATTGCAAAAACCACTCCTTTCTTCTGATTTCCATTTGCCTAAAATACTGTTTTCCATCTCTTTACGCTGAGGATAGATTTGTCTGTCAAGGTTAGGTGTGTTTCCTGGCATATAGATGGCTTGTGCTTTTTTATCTGATCAGCCAGCATGTATCTCTTCAGTTGGTTATTCAACCCATTAACATTTGTCTAGTCTGCAATCTTGCTCTGCCCCTCAATATTGCTTATCTTGAGGCCAGAGCTTAGTTAAGCCCCTAGAGCAGTGTTTTTCAAACTTATTTTATCTCACAGCACACTTGAACCTATAGTTAAACTTCCTTGGCATGCTTAAATTACGTTGATCAAAAAAATAGAAAAAAAAAGAAAGAATATACTTACTATGCCTTGAACTACTTTAGAAAATAACTTAATTAATGATCTTCAAACTATTTTGCAGCACATCTAAGACCATATCGTGACATACCAGTGTGCCACAGCACACAGGTTAAAAATCACTGCCTCTAGAGAAAAAGGAAAATTTTGTGGCAGTTAAAACAGTTTATGCTTTAAGCGTAGGGGTGTATGAATTAATTCTTATCTGGCATAGTCTCAGGTCTTATTTATGATTTCGTTATCTTGTTGCCACAGAGTCCATTCTGTCAGTCTTACTATTGTCATTTTAATGCATTTTAACTATGGTGTACTCACATTGTAGAACTCTGGAAATTTTCTTTTCTTTTCTTTCTTTTTTTTTTTTTTTTTGAAGTTTTTGAACAGGGCTGGGTTTCGACTCGCCACCTCTGGCATGTGGGATTGGCACCCTACTCCTTTGAGCCACAGGCGCTGCCTGAACTCTAGAAATTTTCATCTTGCTGGAACTACTATACGCATTAAACACTAATTTCTCCTCCCTCCAGCCCCCAGCCCTTGACAAACACAAGTCATTTTTAATTCATTCAGCTTTTTTAAGCCTGTCTTCTCTATCCTGCTGCCTCTGATTCCCAGCCCCTATTGTCTTTTGTATGCAAATTTCTGTCCTGGGCTGGTTCTGTACAGTTAAGAGCAAGACTGTTTTATCATTCCTGTGGATGTGTAGTTATTTATATGTTGGTTTCATATTTAAGGGCTCAGTAACAACTTAAAGTTTACCTTAGAATTGAAAACATTGTAACCTGAAAATTTGTACCCTTATATTAATTTGCAATAAAATAAGTAAAAAAAGAGCAAGACTATGGACCCCAGTAGATCTGGGGACTCTGGTGAATTTGAGTTGAAATCTGACAGCTCTATGTACTTTCTCAACCTGTTTCCACATCCGTACAATGGAGATAATAAATAGTGCCTACTTCACAAAGATTGTTGTGAGGATGAAATGTGCATCTTACATTCGGATAAACCACTAGGCACAAAATAAGCACTAATTACAAGATGCATGGAGGGGGACAGTTAAGACAGGGTTCAGTCACTTAAGAAGTGCTTACAAGTTTATAGTTTGTCTCAGGAAAAGGACACACTATAGCAGGGATCAACCAAACTGCCTGTTTTGATATAGTCCAAGAGCTAAGAATGGGTTTTACATTTTTTAACGTAAAACTCAAAAAGGACTTTTTAGCCATTCAACAAGAACAGTTGCTTAAAGGATGGAGGACATTGCCTTTCGGCCTGCAAAACCCAAAATGTCTCCTATCTGGGTTATACAGAAGTTTGCCTACTTCTGTAAGAAAGAAATTGCATTAAAGAGAGTTTATGGGTCACAGCTAATGGTAGCCTCACAACAAGGACACAGGGAAGTAAGCGACAAGCCTGAGTGTCGTCCCTCTGTGAGTTCCAGACTCCACACACTTTTCTCAGGACAGGTGAAACTTACTAAATTTAGAATGTCTTTACATAATAACTAAGAAAATGCCATGAATGCTATGTCAACCAGTTTGATGAAAATATTACAGATTGTATATAAACCCAACCCCATGATTACATTTATAAACACAACCATGATATAATAAAAAAAAATAAGGAAAAAAAAAAAGAACCAGAGAGCACAAAATGATTACCAGCAGGGTTTTTCATAGGCTCCCGGACATGGAGGCACATTCATGGGACATTCCCGATCCCAAAGACAGAGCTTGGCAAGATGCTCCCGGGGAGCAGATATAAATCATCAATCTCATTATTAATTAGCAATGTGATAGCTGGCAGAAACCTCTCTAAAATGCCTCTGAACCATGGATAAAAAGCAACACTGGTCAACAATTTTTCTTGCTGGCCCAGGGCTCTGTGACACAGCTTCCTTAAAACAGCTCAGGACCATTCTGGGCCTGCCAGCACTGACCCTCATGATATACCACAAAACAGGTATATAATGCAACAATGATAAAGTAATAGCCCACTTTATCACCACTCAGGTTAGGAAACTGAACATTGCCAACCCCCATCTCCCCTTTGTGTATCATTTTATACCAGAATACTCTGACTTTTGCTGCAGTCACTGCTTGCTTTAATGTATGTTTACCACCCAACTCTGCACCTTAATGCATGTAGTTCAGTAGGGTCTGTTTATAAATGTAGACTTTTATGTAAGTATAAAAAAAAATTTATTTTCCTCAAGATTGTATTTTAAAGACCCATCAATGTAATCACTACATAGAGGTCCTCTGTAAAAAGACAGCTCAATGTATTTATCTACTTTACTATTTATTAGACACTGGAGCAATTTTCATTTGGGGGCGGTTGTGAACAATTCTGCAGTGGACATTTGGCCTGTGTACAGAACACACATACCTGCACTGGCTGGAAAGTGTTTAATCTCCAACTTTACTAAATAATGTGAAACTTTTCTCCAAGGTGGCTATACTAGTTTCTATTCCTCCAAGGAATGAGTACTCTTATTAATTTGTAGCAGTTCTTTCTATATGCTGGATATTAATCAATTGTGCAAGATGAAAAAGCTCTACAGATCTATTGCACAAAAACAACGTGAATACACTTAATGCCACTGAACAGTACATTTAAAAATGGTTAGGAAGGTAAATTTAATATACATTTTTTACCACAATAAAGAAAATAAGATAGGGCGGTGCCTGTGGCTCAGCAAGTAGGGCGCTGGCCCCATATACCAAAAGTGACGGGTTCAAATCCATCCTCGGCAGAACCGCAAAACAAAAAAATAGCCGGGTGTTGTGGCGGGCACCTGTGGTCCCAGCTACTCAGGGATCCGAGTAGTTGGGACCACATTTATACGTCTATTCACTTTTAAGACCCTACTCAAACACTCCACCTCTAGGCTACCAAGAACCCAGACTAATGCATTTCTACTCTGCTCTTAATTGCTTAAGCTCAGGAGTTGGAGGTTGCTGTGAGCTGTGTGACACCACAGCACTCTACTGAGAGCAATAAAGTGAGACTCTGTCTCTAAAAAAAAAAAAAGAAAAGAGGATAAAATGATTCGTGTTCATTTTCTGCAGGTAAGGGGCCATTTGTCAAGGGCCACTTTCCACATTCCTGCCTCACCAGGGCTTTGCAGCGAGGTTTCTGTCTGGCCCATTTGTATTGCCACACACCAGTCTGCTCTGCTGCCGTGTGCAACACTGCTGCTTGCTGGGTTCGTGCTTCTCATCTACAGACATGTTCTCTCACTAAAGGGAGATCTTCTGATGAACAGCAGTCCTTAATTTTAATGTAGTCTAATTTTTGGTTTTTTCCTTTATGGCATTTTTTTTTTTTTGAGACAAAGTCTCACTATGTCACCCTGGGTAGAGTGCTGTGACATCATAGCTCACAGCAACCTCCAGCTCTTGGGCTTAAGCGATTCTCTTGCCTCAGCCTCCCAAGTAACTGGGACTTCAGGCACCTACCACAACACCCGGCTATTTTTTTGTTATGGCATTTTTTTTTAAGACCCATTCCCTGCCCCAAAGTTAGGAAGGGATTTTCTGGTATTTCCACTAAAAGCTATATAATTTTACCACTTATATTTAAGTCTATAATCCACCTGGGTTGATTTTTGTATATTTCATAATGTACAGGTCAAATTTTATTTGATTTCTTCACGTGGCTACCCAATTATTTTCCACTATATGCGACATTCTCCCCACCAGCTCATCCCTGAACACAGTGTTAACCTGGTAAATGAGAGGAAACCCTATGAGTTTCATTTTTCTTTGCTCCACCAGGCACACTGTCAAGGAATTGTGGGATAAAGTTCTTGGCCCTAGGCATTGCATATAAAGCCCTTCCAGATCTGGCTCCTGCCACATTTCCAGCCGCAAATCTGACCAACAGATTCCCCCAGCTGCACAAAGCCTCTCACCATTCTCAGACGTGCACACCCTCTCTTATCTCCACAATGATGGACATGCCTTGGCCTTGATGCATTTATACGTCTATTCACTTTTAAGACCCTACTCAAACACTCCTCCTCTAGGCTACCAAGCGCCCAGACTAACGCATTTCTACTCTGCTCAGAGTTCCCACACACCCCTAAGTCCTTCTTTTAGCACTGATCACACTCTTCTGTAATTATTCATCTGCATTTCTGGGTTTCACTGCATAGTTCCTCAAGGGAAGGGGATTTGTCCTCCTGAGAATTAACTCTCCTGGTACCTTACAGGGCTTTGCAGCAAGGTGTCTGTCCGTCTATTTATAGCAAAATAATGTGGATTAAAATCAACAATAGACTAAGACACGAAGGGCAAAGTATAGGAGAGGCCAGGTAAGGGACTTCTTACTTGTCTGCTCTCAGTGGCCACATTTCCAGCCCCAAATCTGACCATTGGGAAATTTATTCTGCAAAATAAGTACATATAAAACGAAACAGAACAGGAGGCACAATGTTCTGAACAAAAGAAGTAAGATTCAGTCTGGAGAGAGTCCCTGAGTCTTTACTCTGTTAGAGGAATGGGGAGATGTACTTCAGTGGGTGTCTCCAACCTTACCAGTGACCTATTAGAACCTCAAGGCCAGTGTGGCTCACACCACCATCTCCATATAAACATTGAAATTTTTCCCACAACTTTGCATAATGAAACATCCAGGGGATCTTTTATGACAGACGTTGTGTTTCTCCAATCTTTTCTCCACACTGAATCATTCCCAGGAAAGGGGATCATGAATTATTGGGGTTTTACAGCTTATACAATAAAGGACAAACCTTCTGGCCACCCTTTGCCTCCAGTTCCTGAAAGGTAACCTTTAAAACCTGGGGAGGTCTTGTCTTTTAAGAGTGTCTTTGTATATTTGGACCCTTTGGATATGCCAGATAGTCTATACTAACAGTGAAAGAGATGGTGGGGACCCTGGAGCATACAACATAGACTTGACCTCTGGAGAGGATAGAGGTGGTCAGCCGCATCTATGGGACTGATCCTCCAGAAGGAACTCTGGACACCAAGACCAGGTGAGATTTTCTAGTTGATGTTAGTCCATGGACACTGCCACACACCCTTGCCGGGAGAGGTAAGCACTGTCTTCATGCCTCCAATGAGAGCAGACAAGTGGAAGCCCGATGCCTGGTCTCTCCTATACTTTGCCCTTTGTGCCTTAGTCTATTGTTGATTTTAATCCATATTATTTTGCTGTTAAAAAACATAACCAGGAGTAAAATGGCTTTGCTCAGTTCTGTGAGTTTACTAGTGAATCACTGGACCCGGCGATAGTCTTGGAGCCCTCCCAAATTTGCAGAGCTCCTGCTCAATACATTTCTTTTCTCTATCTAAGGGTATCATGAGTCAAATAGATACAATCTTCAACAGCGTTGAAAATATCAAGAACCATGATACATTTCAAAACTATTAAGAAATGAGTATAATTGTGATGGATGTGTTACTTAGTTCAACGTATGCATTTCACATTGTATATCAAAGCAGTATCCTGAACCCCATAAATGCATCAATGTACAAAGTTATGCTTTAATAAAAACTAATTTAAAATAAAAAGAAAATACCAGGAACCAAATTGTCAACCACATTGCAGAAAGTGGCAGAATGGTCCCTGGAGATAGGTGATTGTATTAAATACCAGGAAAGCAATGACTAACGCAGGTGAGGATGGACAAGGGGAAGAGTAAGGTGTACTAAGGCAGTAAAGCTATTTGGGACCTGGTGATGTACGGGATCAGACAATTAAGTTTGTGAACTCATCCTAGAAAAAGTGCCGTATCCCTCATTGCTGTGCTGGATAGCACTACAGTTACTATTGAAGGACTCCCTTTGGGAAGCTTTGCACCAGTGCCTGACCTAGTCCACCCTTCAAAGCAATTTTGGAACTCTTTTTCTGGAATGCCCATTGGAGCTGTCATTACACAAGGTCAATTAAGTTCGTGAACTCAGCCTAGGAAAAAGTGCTTTTAATTGTCCAACTTTGTATTCTCAGAAAACCATGCCCCAGGGAGCACACACAGAAGGTCAACAGCAGTTTGAACAGGTTAATCCCAGATGTTGAACCCTGCAGGCCTTCACGGCAGTCTTGGCATTGGTGAACCACTGGGATTCTTGGAGAGGAAGTAAAGCAGATTGATGCCCTTATAGTTGACTCTGGTCAGTGGAAAGAAAGAATATATTATTTTGATAGGAACAAGGGTATCGGGTATTCATAAAAGAGAAGCTCCTCTGTCCCTTTGTCTAAAAACACTACTCCATAAGCAGATGATCTGACCAAAATTCAAGCTAGTGGGTGGCAGGAACGGCGGGTGGCTAGAAATACCGTTAGCAATGCTGGTAGAAGTTCAGGGTGAAATGGAGTGGAGGACACAGGGAAGTAGGGAGAAGAGTTTCCTGCCAGCAGCTGAGCAGGGTACAGATAGTCTACTTCTAAGCCAAAACAGTTGATGACCCAAAGGAACTGTGCTATGCATAGCAGGCACACCTTCTGGCAGCTTGAGGGATGCCAGCCGGCCACCACCAGCCAGATACTGCCAGTGCAGGTCAGGCATCACTGCCATGATGACCCTCCCCTTGAACAGCAGGTGAGCTGTGCATTCTGGCACAGTGCTGAGGTGGCCAACCGCAGGCAGCAGCACCAAGCAGGTATTGCTGTCAGCCAAGAGAAGGACTAAGGTCCAGCTGGCTTACACCTGCCTAGAAATAAGTTCTTTCCAAAAGCAATCCCATCAAGCTGCTACTTTCATTCTGGCTCATAAGTTAAGAGCCAGAGCCCATCAGTACACTGAGCCCATGGCCTACTCAGGACGGACCTTGCACTGTGGCCTTGGTGTCTACTTCTTCCTGAGTGGGCCTGTCAGGAGGTTTGAGTGATCTTCATGTTCCCAGCTGCAGAACACAAAACCAGAAAGGAAGGAGACTCCTTCTTCTGGCAAAATCCAGAAAAATCTAAGCCCTGGTCCTAGAGGAGGTATTGGAGAATGAACGTCCTCTCAAGCAGCTGCTTTGGATACAATGCAAATGATTTTACAAGCAGAGAAACTGAAGCCCAAGAAACTTATATCTCTTCCAGGTGAGTGGCAGAGCTGGTCTCCTTAACCCCACGCGCTGCCTCTGACCTCATCAAGAGCCCAGTGAGCTCTGGGAGGGAGGAGGGGGTGTGCCCCGGGATAGGAAGGGCAGCTGTCACAGTGGGAAGTCAAGATTCTGGGCTTATGGATCACACCCCCGGCAGGGAGCCTTTTACATCGGTAAAGGGATCAGCAATGGAACTGTTCCTCAGCCCTCATGGGTAGCAGGTGGCTCTGCTATGCCAGGCGAGAGCAGCCGCAGCATCATGCATCTTCTCTTGACCTTGTTCTGATGAGGTGCCAACAAACCTCCATGACATTCAGCACTAAAGTTACACAAAGACGCTAATGCTGCACAGAGTCCCCAGGAGATAAAACTTGGAAGTATCCCACAGATCACCTGCTGTCTCCTTATTGCTCCAAGGACCTTTTAATCTTCATCCTGTTCTGCTAAATTTGCATCTCTGCGCTGAAGTGTGCAGAAAACAAGGCTAAGAGACTTTCACCTTAGTGCTGTCTGTTGTGCGGTTTTCTCCTTTTGTTTCAAGAGGTGCACTTTGCCTTGGCTCAGCCCCACTGTGGTCAAGGTTTCTGCCTCGCCTTGAAGCGCACCAACAGCTAGGGAATGCTGCCACCTGGTGGTGGGAATTGCCTTGCATGGGTATCAGTAAGTTCAAATCGCACTATAAAAGACTGCAAGGTTATCTCCTTGCACAAAGTTGATGCTTCCACTGCCATTCCTAAAAACTGCCTGAGAACAAATAATCACGTAAATTCTCCTTCCCACTTTGCCTCTCACAATGGCCTTTTAAACAAAACAGAGTCACTCCTCACTCCTCCTGAATCTCATGCATTGACCTGAACTGTTACAAGCCGCAGGTGCCAAACAAAGGGACCATTTGAAATACTGTCTGTAGGGACAACTCTTTCACTGATGAATCAAAGCACTGTAGGCTTATCTAGGGCTTGTCTCTATCTACAATTCTTGGAGATATTTCTATGAGGCTAAAGTGAGGCATGAGGACCTAAGTGTGCTGGCTACATTAGGATAGCCTGAATTTGAACATCACCTATTACAACCCAAATATTCCCAATCAAAGCATCATGTGTGCCCCAGATAATGTGTCTTCCTTCAATATTTAGAAATGATTCTTTGCATCATTTATACCAAGGACCTAAATAGCTTAGTGATGCTATTTGGTTTTTTTAGACAAAAAAAATTTATGTCACCCTTGGTAGAGTGCCATGGTGTCACAGCACACAGCAACCTCAAACTCTTGGGCTTAAGTGATTTTCTTGCCTCAGCCTACCAAGTAGCTGGGAATACAGGTGCCGGCCACAATGCCCAGCTATTTTTTGTTGCAGTTATCATTGCTGGTTAGCTGACTTGGGCCAGGTTCAAACTCACCAGCTTCAGTGTATGGGGCTGGCACCATAACCACCGTGCTGTGCTATGGGCACTGAGCCAATGATGCTAATTCTTTTAATTATGATTAGAATGTTTTCTAAGCTACCAGATTTCTCCAATATACACTGGCTCATTTCCGTAGATAAAAACCTTTTAGGGAATCTTTCAGATTTGGCATGCTTCTTTCAATAAGGTAATTAAAGCCTATTTTAACACATCACATAATGAAATATTTATTCTAATCAGAGTCTGCCATTATTTTATTTCTTAAAATGTTTAAATTTTTCTATCTCATTTTAACAAAAAGCAAAACATGATCATTGTCAGACTGATTCCTTTTTATATTTTCATTAGATACACAGGAAAATTTGACTATGATATTCAAGGTAATTAATCATTTCTGATTTTTACACGTAATTCTTATTTCAAAAAGGTAGTCACCAGAGTTCAATACACAAATACATACACATTTTCCAAATTCCACACTTCCTGTGCTTCCTAGGTAACAACACTTCAGTTGCACATTACATTGCATTACTACTAAAGAGCAAGAATTATGTTAGGTATACATCGCTTAATTCTTGATTGTTTTTAGTAATACTGTCTTATGTGTCATTTAAGTTATTTGCTTTCTTTTTAAAATAACTTCTGAAATATATATTGAAAAATAAAGGAGGGCAGAGCAAGATGGCTGACTGGAAGCAGCTTCCAAAAAAGGCTCCTGTCCAAAAGGAAAAATAACCTCCAGAAACTGCACAATTAAGCTGAAGACTGGGAGCCCAGCTGAGAGAGAAAAGTGATAACTGCAGGTCATCTCTGCTGAGGCAAGCTGCAACTCCAAGAAAGCAAGCTTCAGGTACAAAATTCATCTGAAAGGAAAAGTGTCCATCCCCTCCCCCAAGAAAGCTGTGGGCTTTTTGCTTTTCTGTTTCCTTTCTTTTTTCACTTCGTTTGCTCCTGTGGGTTTCTACAGACAAGCGGTGAACTGTGGACCTCTTGTCTCACCCCATGAAAGAGTGCTGTGAGAAGTGGGGTCTGCTTTCCACAGAGCGACCCTGATGTGACTCTGAACACTCTCTTGCTAGGCAGAAAAACTGAACTAAAGTTTCCCCCACCATTCTGAACTTATAATACACCCTTCACCCCTTACCTGATGAACCAGAAGCCTAACCCCCCTCTGAGACTGAGGGAGGAGGTTCTTGAGCAGCGCCCCCCCCACCCTGCCTTTTGGAATAAACACCCCACCAGCGAAAGACTCCAGGGGGCCATGGCGAGCCTCCTTCCCACCAGCCAGGGAATCCGCCAGCAACCCCTAGGCCTTTGCAGGCCCACCCCACCCCCAGGAACTCCCCTGGCAACCATGTGGTGCTTATTAGGCCTCTGCAGGCCCACCCTCATCCAGAGACTCCCTTGGCAATGGCATGGGCCTGCACCTGGCACCCGCAGGGCCTACATAGGTCTGCCTTCTGCCAGGGACTTCACTGGTGACAAAGTCCCGCCCCCTGGCCAGGAACTCGCCCGGCAACCATGCGGCCCACATTCCACGCTAGCTGGGCTTCTGCAGGTCTGCCTTCTGCCAGGGACTCTGCCTGCTACCACCAGGCCTCTGCAAGCCCACCACCAGCCAGGAACTCCCCCAGCGACCTCGTGGACTTGTGCCCAGTGCTAGCCGGGCCTTTGCGGGACCGCCTTCTGCCAGGGACTCCACCAGTGACTACCAGGCCTCTGCAAGCCTGCCCCTGGCCAGGAACTCCTCCAGCCACCGCACTGCCCGGTGCCCTGCACTTGATGGGCGTCTGCATGTCTACCTGCTGCCAGGGACTCCACTGGTGACTGCACGGGCCTGCACCTGGCACCAGCAGGGCCTCCGCAGGTCTGCTCCTGGCCATGAACTCCCCTGGTGACCCCGCGGCCCTGCGCCCTCTGCAGGCCCACCTTCTGCCAGGGACTCAGCCATCAACTGCCCCCAGCCAGGGACTCCCCAAGCAACTGCACGGGCCTGCATTTAGCAGCCACAGGGCCTCTGCAGGCCTTCCCCTTGGCCAGGACAACCCCCCCCAACCGTGCCTGCCAGGCCTCAGCATGCCTGCCTCCAGCCAGGGACTCTAGGAGCTGCACAACCCGTGTTCCCCCTCCTGTACCCTCCCTATCTCTTCACTGGCCCCACTCATCTGGCCAGGGACTCCAAAAGCTGCGAAACCAGGGCCCTCCCTCCAGAGTCCTCCCTGCCTCTGCGTGGAACCTTCAGACCGACCAGAGACTGCTGGAGCTGTGGGCTCTCTTTGCCAACGTCACTGGGCACCTGGCACTCCCAGTACCATGTGCACCATCCCACGCGCTGCTGCTAGATCTGGGGTGCCACACTCCGGAGCTGCTCCCACAGCCAGAACTCCCTGGCTGGGGCAGCCCCAGAAGAGCTACAAAGGGTCACTCCCTGCAAAGTTCCAGCAACAATAGAGTGACCCTGCCGAGGTCTAATCTTGGAGAGATACCTTCCCAACTCTGAGGATGGCCAGAGGCAATGGTGAAAAACAATCATGAGGTGGAATCAATGGGAAAACTTTGGCAATATGAACAATCAGAGTAGATCAACTCCTCCAAGGAATAACAAGGCAGACATAGCACCTTTGCATAGGCAAATGGCTGAGATGTCAAAAATCAAATTCAGAATCTGGGTAACAAATAAGATCATTGGAATGGAGGAAAAGATGGAATTAGAATTTCAAGCAGTAATCCAAAAGATAACCAAAAAAATGTCTCAAGAATTCAAGGAATTCAAAGACAAAATGACCAAAGATTTTGATACATTGAGACAAGAAGTTGCAGCCCTCAAAGATCTGAGAAATACAGTAGAATCCCTCAGTAACAGAATGGAACAAGCAGAAGAAAGGATTTCTGACATGGAAGACAAAGTTTTTAAATGCACCCAACCCTCCAAAGAGAAAGAGAAATGGAAGGCAAAACCAGATCACTCTCTCAAAGAGCTCTGGGATAATTAGAAGAAAACCAATATTCGCCTCATAGGGATCCCCGAAAGTGATGAAACAGTTTCACAAAACACAAAACATGAGATTATGAAAGAGAACTTTCCAGACATGCCAAGAGATTCTGAAATTCAGATAGAAGATAGTTCATAACTCCAGTACAACTCAACCCGAATAAGACATCCCCCAGACACATCATAATCAATTTCACTGAAGTTAATATGAAGGAGAAAATTCTGAAAGCTGCCAAATATAAGAAAACCATTACCTATAAGGGAAAGAACATTAGAATAATTGCAGATCTCTCTGCTCAACGTTTCAAGCTACAAAAGGATGGTCATCGACTTTTAATCACCTAAAACAAAACAACTTTCAACCCAGGATCCTATATCCAGCTAAACTGAGTTTCATTTATGATGGAGATATTAAATACTTTAATGACATCCACATGTTGAAGAAATTTGCCATAACTAAATCAGCTCTCCAACATATTCTCAGACCTATCTTCCATAATGACCAGCGTAATCCTCCACCACGAAAGTAAACCCACTCAGAAACTTTTGATCTAATTCCAACTTCCACAGTTGCCAAAGGATTCAAAATGTCTTCTAGACTTTCAAAAGGCTTATCAATATTCTCAATTGTCCAAAAACTCAATACCCAAAATTCTACCAGGCTTATCAATATTCTCAATTAATGTGAATGGCTTAAATTGTCCTCTAAAGAGGCACAGGTTGGCTGACTGGATACAAAATCTCAGGCCAGATAGCTGATGCATACAAGAATCTCATCTTACCTTAAAAGATAAACATAGACTCAAGGTGAAGGGATGCTCATCTATACTCAAGGCAAATGAAATGCAGAAAAAAGCAGATGTTGCAATCCTATTCGCAGAAACAATAGGCTTTAAAACAACCAAAATTATGAAGGATAAGGATGGACACTTCATATTTGTTAAAGGTACTACTCAATATGATGAGATTTCAATTACTAATATTTAAAACCCAACCAGAATGTGCCTCAATTTATAAGAGAAACTCTAACAGACATGAGCAACTTGATTACCTCCAGCTCCTTAATAGTCAGCGATTTTAACACCCCTTTAGCAGTGCTGGATAGATCCTCCAAAAAGAAGCTAAGCAAAGAAATTTTAGATTTAAACCTAACCATTCAATATCTGTATTTAACAGACAACTACAGAATATTTCACCCCAACAAAACTGAATACACATTCTTCTCATCAGCCCATGGAACTTACTCCAAAAGATCACATCCTAGGTCACAAGTCTAAATTCAGCAAATTTTTAAAAAATAGAAATTATTCCTTGCATCTTCTCAGACCATCATGGAATAAAAGTTGAACTCAATAACAACAGGAATCTGCATACTCATACAAAAACATGGAAGCTAAATAATCTTATGCTGAAGGATAGATGGGTCATAGATGA
>CAUYON010060545.1:0-10313 GCA_963573935.1 Arctocebus calabarensis
TTGGGCTAAGCAGAAGCTTTCCCAGGAATGTGCTTGTGGCTGGGATCACTCCTTAAGTGGCTATTCACTTACCCAGTGTGCTGAAACTGGTCTCACCCAATGCCCCGAGGGCTAAGGCTGCAAGGCATCTCAGTCCCCGCCTTTAGGCTGCTCAGTCACTAGATTACTCGCTCCCACCGGATGGTTGTTCTGAGACCCTGAGGGTGGAGCTTGCCGGGGCAGTTCTACGATGGCTCCACACAGCCCACAACCAAACACTGGTAGCTCTTTCTGGCTCGGCGGCTCAGTCTGGAGCCCCAGACAACACTCGAATACCTCCATACTCTTGCCTCAGTTCTCTCAAGGCAGTTCAACAGAGTGCCAAGTCCAAAAGAAACCCAAACAGCTCACAGGTAAGGCCTTTCCAGTTTGCAATCTCACTGCTGCTGTAGTCACAGCTGCCGGTAGGATTAGATCGAACGAACACACGCAACCACTTGCCAGATCTCCACCGCTTTGTCCTTCCTCAGGGGGTCCAGACGTCTCACGCTGTCTCCCTGTGTCCCCAAAGGGATGTTTCCGGGCAGATCTCGTCAGCCAGAGATGCCTGAAGTCTTCTCTCCCCTGTCTCACCGAGCCCAGTTGCAAGGAAGCTGTTACTCGGCCACCATCTTGGCTCCTCCCTCAATTGTTAAAAATCTTTTAACAATAATTACAGCATAGAAGTCACTGATTCGTTTGTGTTTACAATAAGCTATTTTCTCCAATTGTTGGTAACAGTTTACAGAAACCACGTTGTTTAAATTACTGTATTCCATGGAAAGGTGAAGAGATCTGAAATCACATTTAAATTCCTCAGAGGTTGAATTCCCACCCTTCGTATTATTCTACTTCCAATGAATAAACCAGAAATGTGGGCCATCATGTCATGATTCAACACCCCCAGGTGTAAGTGGGCAGTCTTCATTCATGGCATTAAATCCCTGGACCAGATAAACATACCCACCATACCCTAGACCTCCCAATTCCACTAACAAAGCCCTTTTACAACCAGCCAAATGCCCTTCCTGTCTCTAACACATGACAGAGAAAGTAGAAGCCCAATACCAGAAATATTTCAACCAAAGAAATGTTCTGGGCTTTACTAGTTCCAGGATTTCAGCAGACCCTTATTTAACTCTTCCCAGAACATACCATGAATCTTCAATTTTCATGCCTTTATCCATGCTGTTCCTTGGTGTGAATCCCACCCCACACACACACACACTCTCACTGCCATCAACGTTACAGTTTGGTTGAATTCCCATCCCATCTTGCAATGTATATAGTTCAAGAAACCTTCCACCCACCCACTCAGCCTCTGCAGGAATAACTATGTATTTCTTGTGTCTTTTCATAGGAAAACTTCCATCATTATTTTCTCCACGTGATACCATAGGATAATTTTTAATGAAGTCTTTCCTTTGCCAGAGTGTGGGCACCTGCAAGTACCTCCTTATTCATCTCTGTATCCCCAGGAACCGACTGTCTCAGTGTTCAGAATACAATGGACAACATAATATACATCAGAAGACAGTGTTGTCTTATGAACAAGGGGAAATACTATTAGCACAATCACTAAACGATGTACATAATGGAAACATCTAGTATGAGACTAGAAGGAAGAGCAGAGAGGCATAAAAAGAAGCCAAAATAAAAAAGAAGGTACTAGATTTTCTTAAGAGTCAACATTTATTTTCTCTCTCCCAGCTAAAAGACCAGTTTACAGTGAAGACTGGTTCTGAATTTTTATAGCTCCATTTTTTATAACAAGGTTGGTTATAACGTCAAGAGAGGAGAAGAGGAGATCCTCCCCCAGTGCCTACTCAACATCTGTACTTGGATGTCTTCTAGTCACTTAAATGAAAAGTGTACAATGGGAAACCCACTTCTTTACTGGGGTAGGCACACTATGACCCTTGAATCAAACCCAGTCCATCAGCTGGTTTTTGTAAATAAAGTTTTATTTGGACACACTCATGTCCATTTCCTTACATATTGTGTACAGCTGCTTTCACACTACAATGGCAGAGCTGAGCAGTTGCAACAGAAACTATTTGGCCTGAAAAACTGAAGATATTGGTTATTATCTGTTCCTTTCCAGGGAAAGTTTTCCCAGCCATGGATTTTTAACCATCCAGATTGCCACACTGTGTTCTTCATTTTAAGAACTGGCATTGCTATCTTTTCAGAAGCCCAAACATAATCCTTCTCTCCTTTAAACTTCATCCACGAAGCCAACAATTGCCAATCAAAGCACTGCTATTCAAACCTTCTGTGTATCTCCAGAACTCTCCCCACCTTCACTCACTTCACTGGTCCAGGGCAGCACCTCTCACCTGGACAGAGTTCTACCTTCTCTCTCCCTGACACTAGTCTGGAGTGACCTTTCTAAAGTATAAATATGATTGATTTTTCCCTAGTTAAATCCCTTCAGTAACCTCCCACTGCCTTTGGGATAAGGTCCAAACTCCTCATTGGGATAAGGTCCAAACCTCAATGTGGCCTAATAAGCTTTTTGCGAATTCACCCAGTCTTCCTCTCTGGCTCCATCACCAACAACATCCCCCTCCTTCTCCCAACAGTCATTCTCTGTCTCAGAATTTCCTCTCTTCCACCCTTAAGCCACAGTGTACATGCTGTTCCTCAGTCTGGATTCATCTCCTCCCTTTCTTGCACTCTTCATTTTCTGCTTCTAATTCCTATTCATCCATAAATATTACTTCCTCCGAAAAGCCTTTCTGACTGCACCAAATTTTCCCAACTATATGTTCTCATTGCCTGGTTTGTTATTAATATAAATAAGTAATAAACATTTGCATTATATACTTATATTTTTAATAGCATAATATAAATAATATATAATAAACATATACTATTAATTACTTTGGTTTTCATAATGTATAATTTATTATAGACCTTAATGACCTGACTCTTCTACTAGGCTATAAGTTTTGGAAGTGCAGAGGTATTCATTCTATTTCCTGTTCCAACCACAGCCCATTATAGATACTTGATTCTGCAGAGAATGGCACTTTCCTACCCAGGATCTCCCTCAACTGCCAAACACCCACTTCTTCCCCTTTGGTAAGAACAGCTATGGTAGCCTCAACAAAATCATCACTAGTACTATATGCTTTTTCACACTTCACTCCCTAATTTTCCCTTGCTTTGCTATATAATAGTATTTTCAGGGGTGAAAATTATACTGCCCAGTGTTCTAGCTAGATTCAACTAGTGTGAGGCTGTGGCAAAAGACTGGAGAAAGGAAGGAAAACTAGTATGTTTCTCCCACACTCACTCACACTCATCCACTCAATCTTTAAGTGATATCCCAAGCAGTGATTTGGTGATTGCATCCCTCCACAGTTTCAGCTATTGCTGTGCAGCCCCTGTCATGACTTTGGCTCCCAAAGGTGGTCCTAGCTCCTGTGCTCCAATAACACTATCTTTTCTATTCTCACTTAAGTCTCTGTGTACACCTCCAATTTGTTATTTGAGCTCTTTTAGCACCTTTTTCTCTGAATCTCTCCTGTTAAATTCCTTAAATTAAACTTCCAACTGGAATTTCTTTCTTCCTGACTAGATTCTGAATGACATAGCTACTAAGTTATATTTTACTACATTTAGAGTTCCACCTGACAGTCATCTATATGTAGTATTGAAGAACATCTATAATAAGCAAAAAACTTTGGTATAAACATCATTTAACAAAAACTAAATTCTATGGAAAAGAGCATGCCAGAGAGGGAATGTAAAATCCTAGATTAATGGGCAGGCAAGAGGACTTAAAACATGTAATCAAAGAGCATTGTCTTTAATTGGAGAGGCTTGCCTTTGACAAAAAGTTTAAACACGAAAGGTTTTGTAATTGTCAGGCCCTAATCCACAAAGTAGAGCTGCAGAGAGTGGATCTGGGTGGAAAGAGGAAGGAGAGGTGGTACTGGGAAAGTTTTTCTGGAAACAAACAAAATCTTAAACCAATGGCTTCAGCCTGAGTGGTAATAATTTTCAGCTTGGCACTAAGAAGCAAGACCAAGGCAGAAGTGAAAATATCATCAACTAAACAGTAATTCTCAGCAAACTGAAGGAAATTCTGTTCCTACAGAGAATAATACAGGAGTAATAACTTGCCCCCTAGAACCATCAGGAAACCATTCATAAGAGCCTGTAATAAAATACAGGCTGAGAATCAAATGAATCTTTAAAGGCCAAAAAATAGCAGATTGATAATAAAGAAGAAGAAAAAAAGTCAAACCCTTGGATGTAGAAAATCAGCTTATTTACATTTTGATTTCAAAAATATTTTTTATTTCAGGTTAATGGGAGGGTACAAGCAACCAAGTCACAATATTTGATTAGTTAGGTAGAGGCCCCCTTGTAGTTGTGTCCTGCATCCAATAGGTCTGCCATACACTCCTACATTGTGTCCATTAAGTGGGAATACCTCAAACCCCTCCTTCCTCCTCCTTCATTCCCCTTCCCCCCACCTTGAATTGAAATAAGTTTTTCTCCTCTGTGGAAGTGAATTAGATTGTTTACTGGCTTCATATCAGTATAGAGTATGTCAGATAATTGATTTTCCATTCTTGTGATACTTTACTAAGAAGAATGTGTTTCAACTCCATCCAGGTTAATACAAAAGATGTAAAGTCTCCATCTTTTACTGGCTGAATAGCATTCTTTGTTATACATATGCCACAGCTTGTTAATATATTTCTGAGTTGATGGGCATTTAGGTTGTTTCCACATCTTGGTGATGGCAGATTGAACTGTGACAAACAATCTAGTGCAAATGTCGTTATGATATAATGATTCTTTTTTCTTCTGGGTAAAAGTGGGGTTGTGGAATCAAATGGGAGGTCTAATTTGAGTTCTTTGAGGATTATCCATACTTCTTTACAAAGAGGCTGTATGAATTTCCGTTTTCAGCAAAAGTATGAAAGTGGTCCCCTCTCTCCGCATCCACATCAGCATCTGCATCTTTGGGAATTTATGATGTAGGTGATCTTACTGGGGTTAGGTGATAGCTCAGGTTGGGTTTGATTTGCATTTCTTGGAAGATTAGGAACTATGAGCATTTTTCATATGTCTCTTGATTCATTTGTCATCCTCAGAAAAGGTTCTATTCATGTCCCTTGCCCAGTGATAGATGGGATTGCTGTCTCTATTTTGTCCATCCAGTCATTAAGCCAATGACTCAATCAATATTTTTACATTTTTTTCAAAGACTTTATAAGGACATAAAAAACATTCATAATTTGTTAGGAAATTTAAAAAAGTGGAGACTGTGACAATGACTAGAGTGCAACCCATTTATTTAGGAGTGGTTCCTAAAATCAGGAATAAGGAATGGGGAAGTGAGATGAAGAAAGAAAAAAAGAGTATGTTATTGAGCTTGTTACCACCTCTGTGGGCAAGTGAGGCTAAATATCACTGGGAATCCTTTCAGAAGCCAAATAGAATAGTAACTTAGGATTATACTTCTGAAAGACAGAAACTATTTCCCTATCAACTTTCATCCTTAGGGTATTAACTCCATTATACCTATGGGTGGAATGAAAAAGCTTCCTCAGATTCAGAAAAAGCCATTAAGCAGAACTAGCTGAGAAACTCTGCAGTTGAGCTGGAAAGTTGGCATCATGAAGAGGAACTGCACACTGCTGACAAAGTCAAAAGGGCCATGGAAATGTGACCCAGAGCATAAGACAGCATGTGCCATAGCTTGCTCCTTTAACAACTCAGATGTGCCACTCAAATAGCCCCTTCAAGGTGATGGCCACCACTGCCATTAAATCTTCAAGGTAGTGGCCAGCTTCAGTCTCTGATAAAAGACTTAAAGCAGAAGAGTTAGTAGAATAAGCTATGATTTCTGATGGTACCACTGGACTAAAGGCTATAATATTCATCATCTTGATTTTCCACCTGGATTTCAGATTTCCCTCATACTCAGAAGTTCAACTAATCGGCTCGGTGCCTGTGGCTTAACGTGCTAAGGTGCCAGCCACATACACCTGAGCTGGCAGATTCAAATCCCGCCCGGGCCTGCCAAACAACAATAATGGCTGCAACCAAAAAAAAAAAAAAGGCTGGGCGTTGTGGTGGGTGCCTGTAGTCCCAGCTACTTGGGAGGCAGAGGCAAGAGACTTGCTTGAGCCCAGGAATAGGAGGTTGCTGTGAGCTGTGATGCCACAGCACTCTATCCAGAGTGACAGCTTGAGGCTCTGTCTCAAAAAAAAAAAAAAAAGAAGTTCAACTAATCTAGATTATTTACCAAGGGGAATAATTTTTAATTGTGTAATTTAGACTTTCCATTCATTCTGATGACCTTGTCAATTAATTCCCAATAAGCAAGAATTTGTTCTAAGATTCCTTACACCTATGGAGGGTGGGAATAAAGAAATAATCAGCACAAAGTGCCAGAATTTAGACAAGGTCTTTTGTAAAAAGTGAAGTTCAATTCTGGATAGATATCATATTATCTATCTCAAGATGAGATACTAAAATGATAATATATGATATAATTATTATAATATATTTGGCATTAAATACAAATTTTTTCTAATTTGTGTAACAAAATGAGCTTCTGTGAGCCCCCTCTACCAGGAGCAAAATTAAAGTTAAAGCCACAAAGGTACGAATTATTTTAACAAATTCCATAGTCCAGATGACCGTTTTTTATTTTCTCTCCAAAAGAGACCAATAAAATATCTCTTTTGGGATGAAAATTGCCTAGATTACAATTTTAAGTGACAATAAACAGGACCCATGAAGCTATCATACAGTCTCCAAATTAAATGGCAGGCCTGTTTGAACAAGGCTGAAAGCGGAAGAAAATTCAAAATGCTATCCACACCAAATACATCACCTTTGAAAAGAAACAATTATAACCTAAACCGTAGAGACAGAGCATGATGGTGGTCAGGACGGACATGTAGCCCATCTCTCCCAAATCATGAGGTAAGAGGGAGGGGGCTCTGGATCTTTCCCCACGTAGATTATTGGAGAGGATAGACAGCTGGAGATGCGCAGCAAATTGGGGGATTGCTGTATTTGAGGTATAATTCAAAACCATGGACTTAACTATAGTTTTTCCCCTGCCTGGCACGCTGGATGGCAGCCAGCCCCTCACTCATGGAGAACAGCAGTTTGCAATTCACAAAATCTAATTGATGGAAAATTTTGGTGAAGTGTGGATTCCTAAGCAGAGTTTGATGGCCAGAAAGGGGTGCCCCTCAAAGCCACAGAGGGCTAGGCAGCCCAAAGGAAAATTGAGGGGAGGGGATCCCGCCTGGGAAATAGACATTTTGAATTGTCCGAAATTTTGGACACCTTTTCTCAGAACATCAGGAGTAATTAAGCAGACTGTATTATCCGTGGTGGGGAATACTGGTGCGGTCTGGCTGTTCAGGCTGCGCGGGGAACTGGGGCTCAATAGAGAGACTCTGAGCTGTGGAAATTAGGGAGAGTCTCTGCGCACTGCAGCTGCTGGAGGAGTGGCAGCCAACCCCTCCTCCACAGCCAATTGCAGTTGCCAGTTTGGGGGAGAACATGGGAGCAGAGTGAAAGATTTGTGAAGCGTGGACTCCTGCACCAAGTTTGGAGGTCGGATAGGAGTGCCATCTGGAATGAGCACCCGAAGTGGGGCAACATTTAGGAAACAAACTTTTATAGAAACTCCAAAAATGGCAACCGGCCAGGTAGAGTGGTTACTGTGGTAACAATGTAAACTGTGAATCAGGTAGAAGCCTGGGAACTTCTCACACCGCCACCTGGTGTCCAGAAAGTATATTGCATTATAAATTTATTCCTACTAAAGTTAACATCTACCTCACACATATAGATGTGTATTTCTATATATATACAAGAATAATATTTTTGAGGTTGGTGTCTTTTTTTTCATCCTTTTCTTGGAGGACCTATTGTTAATTTTTTATTTTTTATTTTATTTTTTTTATTTTTAATTTAATTTTTTTCTTTCTTCTTTTTGAACTCTTTTATGAACATTACTTGTCTTCTTTCTTGCTTCCTCTTCTTCCCTTCTTATGGTTTCTGAGAGTGTTCACATCAGATTTTTTAGAGGCTTTTTTTTTCTTTTCAATTATTTTCCAATTATCATTATTTTTCTTGTAGATTGTTTTTGTTTTGTTTTTTGTTTGTTTGTTTTGTTCTGTCTGTATGTCTATGTGTTTCTGACTGTGCATGCATCTGTGGGCTTGTGTGTCTGGTAGCCTTTTTATCTGTGTATTAGTTCATTTGATCTCAATGTGATTGGTGTTCTGCTAAATCCTCGGGTTGGTTATTTTCCCTAACTCAAATTTTCACATCCAACAAGGACAAGGGGTAACAGGGTACGATGGCTGATTGGAGCCAGCTACCAACAGAGGCTCCAGTCCGGAGGGAGAGATAACAGCCAGAAAGAACCCAACAAAGCTGAAGGAGGAGAGCTGAACTGAGAGATGAGATAGATAATTGCTCATCTTCCCTGCTGAGGCAAGTTTTGACCCCAAAGAAACTATTTTCAGTACAGATCTCATCCCAAAGAGGTTGTGTGGCCATCCCCTCCTCTAAGAGAGCTGCTTGCTTACTGTGTGATCTCTACTGGTGAGCAATAAACTGAGGCTCTCCTTCCTCACCCCACCAGAGGGAATTGCTGGAAGTCAGGACTCCTTCTTAAGAGAGCCCCTACTCATAGTCTAGGAACTCCCTTGTCTGGTAGGAAATTTGAACAAATGTTTTCCTTGCCACCTTGATCCTTCAGTCTACCCACCCCTGATCTGGCAGTCTAGAAGTCCAACTCCTCCAGGATCCAGATTATCTGCATTTCTTAGCTAGAACTGGGCATTGCATAGATGGTGGATGTACAGATGTGCTGTACCTGTGAATCCAGTAACTGTACAGGAAAACATAGAGGGAGAGGTGACTGGCCTGGCCCAAAGAAAAAGAGTATCTCAGCATCAGACAGAGAAGCTTGGGTTCCTGCACTGCAGGTGGAGGCTTGGAAGCTGCTGAGGTGCACGAACCTAAGGGGAGGCACCTCCCACCCAACTTCAGCATTAGAAGTGATCCTGCTGGGGTCTAACTCTGGAGAGTCATCTCCCCAACTCTGTGGCCTTCCAAAGGGAACCAGACCTTGCCCTATAGGGATTCCAGTACTGCAGAACAGCAGCAACAAAGGTGCAGTGGCTGAGGGAGAAATTATTTTGCTGTCTGGATATCTTCAGGTTTGGACTGAGCTCAGGTGGAACTTTCTTCAGCTGCCATTGAGCACCTGCAGCAGGCAGACCTCAGCCTCCCCTGCTGGATGGTGGTTGACGGTGGTAACCACGAAGAGGAAGCAACGACCTCACTTTGACTCTGGCAGGCCCATAGCCCTGGCACATTAGCTTATTGGACAGAACAGGGTCACAGAGACTGAGTTAACAGAGACTGCAAGAGAGACTACCAGAGGCTGGGGTTACCATAGTCTGGTGGTGAAGGAAGACCAAGGTGAGGTAAGAGGCATCAACCCCTTGGCTCTAAACCTCCTACTGGATGGGCATTTCTGACTCCTTGGAGCACCAAAGGCACGCAAATCACACTCGAGGTGCCAATAGACCCCTAATATCTAGTTGCTGGAGTCCTCTTAAACTCACCAGTTAGAGAGTGGGGGATTGTCAGGGACAATTGGTCTGGAACTCTTGAACTGGACAAATTATCTGAGGACATTCCAAGGTGGGTCCCAGGTTTTTCTGTAGTGGGAAGGTTTGATTGTCCTCTTCCAGATATTACTGGTGGGGGAAGGGATGTCCTAGTTGCTTGTATTTCACCAAAGATGAGACTGCAGCCCAGGGTTGCTGATTCACTAGGATTGGACAGAGATCAGCTGAGCCATATAAGACAGAGCCACCTATCCCCACTACACCAAGCAGGCCTCTAGAGTCACGGACTGCAGTAATGTACGGGTACTTTACAAAATTGTAGAGGAAAAGCTGCAGTCACCAGTCCCAGTTCCTAGATGAAGGGCTGGTCAACCACAACCATATAAGTTTCCAGTCCAATTTCACCTGACCTGCTCATCTAGCTAAGCAGTGAAAAACAATCATGGGGTGGAATCAGCGTTTTTCTGGCAACATGAATAAACAGAACAGTTCAACTCTCCCAAGAAATGACAGACCAGCCAATCCAGAGGATCCCATCCACAAACAGATAGCTGAGATGTCTGAAATTGAATTTAGAATTTGGATTGCAAACAAGATCAACAAAATGGAAGTAAAGATGGAGGTAGAAATTGTAGGATTAATTCAGAAGATGTC
>CAUYON010060546.1:0-60714 GCA_963573935.1 Arctocebus calabarensis
TCCTCAGCCTGTTTAGAAGGCACTTTAAATCACAAACTTGGGCTAAGCAGAAGCTTTCCCAGGAAAGTGCTTGTGGCTGGGATCACTCCTTAAGTGGCTATTCACTTACCCAGTGTGCTGAAACTGGGCTCACCCAATGCCCCGAGGGCTAAGGCTGCAAGACGTCTCAGTCACCGCCTTTAGGCTGCTCAGTCACTAGATTACTCCCTCCCGCCTGATGGTTGTACTGCAACCCTGAGGGCAGAGCTTGCCGGGGCAGTTCTCCTACGATGGCTCCACACAACCCACAACTAAACACTGGTAGCTCTTTCTGGCTCAGTGGCTCAGTTTGGAGCCCCAGACAATACTCAAATACCTCCACAGTCTTGCCCCAGTTCTCTCAAGGCAGTTCAACCAAGTGCCAAATCCAAAAGAAACCCAAACAGCTCACAGGTAAGGCCTTTCCAGTTTACAATCTCACTGCTGATGTAGTAACAGCTGCCAGAAGGATTAGACCGAATAAACACAAGTAACCACCTGCCAGATCTCCACTGCTTTTGCCTTCCTCAGGGGGTCCAGAAGTCTCACACTGTCTCCCTGTGTCTCCAAAGGGATGTTTCTGGGCAGATCTCGCCAGCCAGAGATGCCTGAAGTCTTCTCTCCCCAGTCTCACCGAGTCCAGTTGCAAGGAAGCTGTTACTCGGCCACCATCTTGGCTCCTCCTCCCTTATTTTGGAAAATTTATAAGAAAGTAATCTAAATAAGAAATGGATAGTTAAAAAGAATTGTTTATAGTAAATAAATTTAATTTGAGCAATTTTTCAGCAAATCCAAAGTGAATAGGCTAGAAGTTACACTGTTCAGGTTAGATTTAAGATTTGGTTTAGGATTTAGAGAAAAGGGCAAAGGTTAGTTTTAATTTTAGGATTAGAGTTAGGACTAAGTTAGGTAAGAAAAGGAGTTAAGTTAGGGTTAAGCTAGAGTTGGCTTTAGGGATTAGGGACAGGGCCAGTTGAGATCAGGATTGAATTGGCTTTAGACTAAGGCCAATGCTGGTGTTAGTGACAGCGTCAGGGTGAAAGTTAAGTTTGGAGTAAATGTTTTTGCTGAAATAGTTTCAGGCTGGCATTAAATTGTCAGTTGTAGTGCTGATTTGGTTATGGGGCTCTTTCTCTTATATTCTAGTGATGACAATAGATGACACACAACCCCAAATAAGTGGTCATACTTCTTTATTCTGTGTCCCGGATGCTTGCATACATACAGCCTACAGCCTTGTCAGCCACAGAGTTACCTACAGCAGGTTGTGCTGGACCTGGTCCCTGGTGAGTACAAGTAAACTGTGCGTTGTGGCTTTGGCTTCGTCTATGGACAAGCCTGCGGAGTTCCTCTACAACGTTTCTAGGCACCAAGTCTGTCCTGTTCTAACTTCAGCCTCACTGGCACTGGGTTGAGCACTACTCTATGTGGGGGGTTTGGTGGCTGGGGAGGGATAGAAGAAAGTGAAGAGGACACACCAGCATCACACAGCTCACAGCAACCTCCAACTCCTGGGCTTAGGCAATTTTCTTGCCTCAGCCTCCAGAGTGGCTGGGAAAACAGGCGTCCTCCATAATGCCCAACTATTTTTTTTTTCGCAGTTTGGCCAGGGCTGGGTTTGACCCTGCCACCCTCAGTATATGGGGCTAGCGTCCTACCCATTGAGCCACAGGTGCCAGCCCATAGATTTTTGCTTTGATGTAGATTCTCCCGGGTTTTCTGGATAGATGAATGTACTGATACTTGAAAATAGTGACAAGTTAACTTTTCTTTTCTAAACCTCATACTTCATGTTTTCTCTTGAATTGTTATACTAGAAAGGAGATATGAAATTCTGTGGTGATAAAGATCACAAGTCTCATTTCTAATATGCAACAAGTGTACCATTCTTCTCTTCATTTAAGTAAGTTTTGTTTTTCGTTATATGACATTTATCAAGTTAAGGGAATTTTATTATATTTGTGATTTTTGAGAGTTTGACAATATAAAGAAATTATGACCTTTAGAAATAATCTTTCTGCATCTATAATACTATAATACTATTTATTTTTTTCTGAAACAACTTTTATAAGATTATGGCCATATTTATTACATGAATGTTTGATGAATTTCACCCATAAAATTATCAAGGCCTAAAGGAGAGTAAATAATGTTTCATAACATTATTTTCCTTAGTGCTTATTATTATTTTCTGAACCAAATCTTTATTTATTTATTTGTTTATTTTTTTAAGTTTCAGGATATATAGGAGTACAAATGTTTTGGTCACGTGGATTGCTATTGCTTTTGTACTGCCTGAGTCAAATTTTCTTTTCTTTCTTTCTTTTTCTTTTTTTTTTTTTGCAGTTTTTGGCTGGGGCTGAGTTTGAGCCCACCACCTCTGGTATATGGGGCCAGTGCCCTACTCTTTTGAGCCACAGGCACTGCCCCTGATTCAAAGTTTTAAATGTGTTCATCAAGCAGATAGTGTGCATTGTAACTGTTAGAGATTATTTCACCTATCCCTTCCTCTCCCTATTCCCACCTGTTTGATTTCAATTGAGTTTTACTTCCATCTCTGCCCATGAGTGCTGATTGCTTATTCCATTTTAATAGTAAGAACTTGTGGTGTTTGTTTTTCCACTCTCATGTTACTTAGGAGAACATTCTCCAGTTCTATCCAGATTGTTTCAAAATATACTAATTCATCTTTTTAATGGCTGAGTAGCACTCCATGGTATAATCACATTTTATTAATCCATTCAAGTTGATAGGCACTTGAGTTTATTCCACGTCTTTGCAATTGTGAATTGTGCTGCAACAAACATTCAGGCATCACCTAACCCTGGTGAGAATGGCTTTTATCAAAAAGTCCCAAAACAATAGGTTGCGGGTGTGAATGTGGAGAGAGAGGAACACTTATACACTGTTGGTGGAAATGCAGATTAGTACGGTCTCTATGGAAAGCAGTATGGAGATTCCTCAAAAGTAAACCTACCTTTTTATCCAGTAATCCACTACTGTGTATTTACCCAAAGGAAAAAAAAGGCCACTTTATCCAATCTATATTTTCTTTAAAGAAAAATGTCTTCATACAATTGTCCCCCAAAGACCCAAAGGCAGAAAAAAAACAGAAGTTACTTTGTCAGAATATTTTTGTTTTGTTCTCATCCTCCTTTCACGGAGATGGTAGCCTTTCCAATGTTCTAACTTGATGCAGCTTTCTCAGTTCTTAACAGGCCTCCTCAGACGGACTTGAAGATGCCTCTCCTGTCCCCAGTGGAGACTATTGTAAGTCTGCCCTGCTGTTAGTGGTACAACAGTTTTGGTGTTAGTTCACTTTTTTCTGATTCATAGCAAGAGCTAATCTCTAAGATTGCACAATGCAGAAATTTCCTTTACTATGACTTTTCTAAAAATAGTCTTTTCAATAATTTCAAGAATGTAACAAAAAAAACAATGACCTCCTTCTAGCATCCTTTTTATTTTTGTTTGGAATTCTTCTCCAAATTGTGAAATGTAATTGAAAGAGCTTATAAACGTGTAAATTCATTTTGAAAAAGAAAATCAACCAATGAACACCTGTGAACTCACTCCCTAGAGTAATAAACATGCCTCACTTTTACACCAGAAGGCCCTCTCCGCTTCCCAATCATCATAGCCTCATCCCAACCCCTTCCGCCATCAGATGGACACTGTCTGACTTGTAAGTTAATAATTCCCTGCTTTTTCTATCTGTGTGTGTCTTTAAAAACAAATATATTGTTTAATTTTGCCTAGCTTAACTTTATGCAAGAGTCATCAGCTCTGCCTTTTCTTAATTTATTTTTGTTTAACACTATCAAGATTATTAATTTTATGTGGATATGTGTAGGTACGATTTATATATTATATATATAAATTTTATCAGTTTCTTTAAAATATACAATACTTGTTTATATAAAAACATAAGTATGTATTTATTATATATATACACATGTGAAATCAGAAAAGTGCTAACATGAACTTGCTAAACATATTCTGATACAAGACATGTTCTAGATAGTGAGATATTTTTGAATGAAATAGCTGTATCTTAGAGCTTGCTAGAAAGCACCAACTTATTTCTGAAAGAGTCTTACCAATTTTTACTTCCATTGGGAGTGAATGAAAGTTCTAATTTGCTAACTATCTCAGCCAACATCTCATTTTTATCATTTATTTTAAATGTTGTCAGTCTGATGGTATGCAATACTATATTATTTGGGTTTTAATTTGCATTTCCCTAATTACTAATGCGGTTGAGAATCCTTTTTATGTTTATCTGACATTATGTTTTCTTTTCTGTAATTGAGTGCTCATATTTTTTTCCCTTTTGGGTCATTAGACTTTTTTGTTGTTGTGTTGATGATGATAATAGAAGTTTTATGTATACCAGAAACTCAGCCCTTATTAGCTACATGGACTGTAAACATCTTTTCCCAGACTGTGGCTTGTGTTTTCACTTTCTCTTTTAATAAACAGCAGTTCTTGATTTTAATATACTGAAATTTATTTTCCATCAAAGTCTATGTTGTTTTAGAGATCTTGTCATTTAATTATTTAACCATAAATTAAAACTATAACACCACTGGTGGGATACTAACTGTTGCATTTAATTAGAAATTTTTCATTTATTTGTTGATGAACTTCTTTGAAAATTTGCTATCTTTGGTTATCTTTTCTTTATAAAAATGTTACTCCTTTTGTTTCAGTGACAACCTCTTGTTTCTCTTTCTATAAGTCTTTTTTTGTTAATATATATTAACTAAACATATTTATATAATGTATATTAACAAAATATATGTATTTATATAATGTATATTAACAATAATATATATTTACACAAATATACACACATATTTTTTTTCTTCTTTGGAGACAGAGTTGTACTCTGTGGCCATGTCTAGAGTGCAGTGGCATCATCATAGCTTACTGCAAGCTCAAACTCTGGAGCTCAAGGGATCCATTTGCCTCAGCCTCCCAAATAGCTGAGACCATAGGTATATAACACCATTCCTGGTTAATTTTTCTGTTTTTTTTTTATTTGTTTGTTTGTTTTGTTTGTTTTTTCACAGAGATGAAGTCTCACTCTTACTCAGGTTGGTCTGGAACTCCTGACATCAATCAATCTTCCTGCCTCAGTTTCTGAGAAAGATAAGATTTTAGGCATTGCGCCACTATGCCTGGCCTCTAAATGTTTTTAAATTTGTATTCTTATGGGTATGAAACAGTTGTATATCTGTAGAGGGTACATGGAATGTTTTGATACAGGCATAGAATGTGAATTATTCAAATCTGGGTGATTGGAGTATCCATCCCCTCAGTTGTCTCTCATTTCTTTGTGTTAGGAACATTTCCATTCTACTCTTTTAGTTATTATACAGTACTCCCTAGGTTGTTGATCAGAGTCACTTTGTTGTGCTATGTCTAAGTGAGATAGAATTCTACCACTTGTCATTTGAAAGTTACGTTCTTTATTGTCTGTCCTTATTTCACTGTTCTCACTCCTAGAGAGAGTAACTTCTCTTACTCACGTGATTTTACCACCTAGCAAACAAGCCATCTCCTATGGGCTCTTGGGCTCATATGTCCAATATCAACTAAATATTTATACTTAGATATCACCTGGTAAATTCAAATCCAAATCTAAATTCCTTCTGACTTAAATTAGAGCTTTCATATTTGCCCTATGAGTTGGTTTTCACATGGTTACCTAACCAAAGACTTAAGCCATCCTTAACACATTCTTTTCCACATGACTACACCTCATTGACTGAGCTCTATTTTCTTTTCTGAGTATTTCTCAATTTTACATTTTACTTTTATGCACACTATCTCCCTTTTTGATCCTCTTTGCCTCATGTAGAAATCATTTGTTTTTCTTAACCAACTTTGTTTTTCTGTCAACTAAAACAGAACATCTAACAATCTACAACTACAACTATCAACATCTAAAAGAAAAATTATTAGAGTTTGATGAGTAATGTACATAATGTCTTTTTTTTCTTCCCTACCTGCTTTTGAATAAATTAATTAGAGATCAAAATGTTACCTTTAATAAGAAAACCAGATGCAGAATGTGTCTTCATATCTAGAGTGAAAGGACAGGTCAGCATCGTCCTCTGTATTTGGCAGACGGCTGCAGAGAGCCATCAGCATAGGTGAGTGATCAGGTCTTACCCAGAGTGTAAAAGTTTGGCCCAGAGTGTAAAAGTTCTAAGCTAACCACTCAGTGAAGGAGCAGGCAGAGGGCACCTCTTCAGAAGGCAGGAATACCCAAGAGGTAACCTGGAAGAGGTAGATCATTTTTTCTCCAACTCATCAGTTAGATAACTCCATTCACACTCAGTGGGAAGTAATGAGGAACAGGCAGGGTGAGGGAAGGCCTGGAAGGTTTATTTAAGGGAATCCTTATTGTACTGTCTAACTTTATTTCTTCGCTGCTGCACATTAGAAGAATAAGAGTCGTCTTGGGACACACAGTAAATACACAAACATCAACAAAAACTGATTAATGGGAAAAAAATGTCTGTACACACTTTTCATTGATACCACAAATAAGCAAAAAAAAAGTCCTCACAAAATCAGCATGTAGGCCTGCAGGCCTGCAGATTGCCCACCCCTGCAGGCCTAGATCAAAGAAATGACTTATTCTCTAACAACTTCCCCCCCCCACCCAGCCCAAATATTTGAGTGACTGCCCATATTCTGTGAGCTAAGAAACAACATATTCTCCCTTTACCCACATTCTCTGGTCTCCACTGTATTGCTGGTTTCTCCTTTGTGCTTCAAGAACTAGGAGTACTTACTTGCCTATAAATTTTCCAAATCCTTTGTGGTGTATTTGGACTTTATTCTTTTGGGTATATTAATTCTTCTTCCTTCCCAGGGTGTCTCCAGAATTATAATACAGAAGACATCAGTTATATATCAAACTCTTATATATTCTTTAAGTCTCAGCTTGAGCTTTATTTTTTTCAGAGAACATGTTGTGTTCTCTCTTCCCACTGCCTTAAATGAACCTCTCTTTTGTATCTATAATATATGTTCTATTTCCTATGATAACATTTTCTTTGTTGTGTTGTAATAATCTATTTATGTGTGTATCTCCCCCACTAGGCTATAAACGCTTTAATGTAGATCTCCTCATACACCAAGAACACTGTAGACATTCAGAATGTTTGATAAGTGAATCTCACTTTCCTTTAAACTTTTGATCTGCTTGTCTGATCTCAGCCCTGTTTTTTCCTTGAATTTGGCAACAAGTTTGGCTTCTTAGCTTTTTATTCTTTTCATATTTTTAGATACGAATTCATCCTTAACCTTTCTTGGTCTCAGCCAACTCCCACCTGATCAACCATGTTCTTTGGGGCCCTATCACAATTCCACCTGCTCTTGGCCTGTACTGGACAGATAAGATATGAAACATCCCTTTTGTCTTCCCCCGTCTCATATCCTCCAGGGCTTTCTACTTAGAACTCTATATTGGATATAAAGAAATGAAAACTGTCTCTACTTTCTGCTAAGGAGGGAAAAAAAGGCATATTTCTTTCAACAAAAATTTATTCAATGTTACAGTTAATGTTCTTTATTGTTTTTTTACAGTATGATCAGGTGACCGTGCCAGCCTAGCAACAGAAAACAGAATGCAAGGAGCAAAGTTTAGCATTGTAATCAAATACACATTTTCAAATTAATCTGTTACCACACTTACAATATACAAAAATATTTATTGTGCACATGAAAACATGATAGGAATAGTAAATAGTTATTTATTCTCAGTAATATTATTTCCTCATAGTGAAACCAATTATCAGTATTTTTCTTTGTTCATGCTCTGGAATCTAGAAGCAGCAATAGATGTTGGCAGTTTTCCCTGACAGCATGTGTAGTTTCACCTCATTTCTTACACATGCCTATGTGATTTTTGCAGAAACTTCAACCCTAATTTCCTTTCTTTGAAATCTCTGGGATTCTATGTTTCTAAGGCTAATCATGATCTTCACACCTGATACTTCTGTAGTGAAAGAAGAGCCTATAGATGGCTCATTTACTAAGTGACCATTTGGATAGCACTAGATAGGAATGAGCAAACACCTTTTCTCCCAGCAGTGGTGCATAAGGCGATTGTGTCAATTAAGGTTCATTGATTGTAAGCAACAAACTCTAACTTCATTCTAGTCTCTGTGTCTCTGGGACTTAAGTTTTGGTCTTTGGTATTTTAATCAAACTAGCTTTAGATGAATAAATTAAGTAAAATCTTTATGAGCTACCTTTGTACTTTTTCTTAGTATTCTACAGCTAGATACCAGATCAACCTATTATAATATATATAATATAATAAAGTATGTAATATTTACTAAGATATACTATATCATCTTATCTATATTTAAATGCCATAGTTAAATATCATCATTAGCTATGCCTATAATGCTAATAAGATTTACTTTGCCTCTGAGATTTAATTGCCTGTATCTCTATGAAACTTCTCGGTTGTATTCAACTTTACATGTGATACTTCCTATCAACATTTTGATCAACAGAAAACAGATATATTTTACATTTATAAATTTATAAATTTATACATTTAAAAATTTATAAATTTATACAATTTAAAAATATATATATATTTTACATTTTAGTGTTCCCCACATCAATTTGTTCCTGACGATGTGGAAAAGTCAGATAGTACATGAAGGAAGATATGAGAAGTCAGAGAACATAGCATTCCTATTTTCCCAAACATTTAAATACCTTTCCCCATCCTTGGCCAATGTAACAATTTATTATAAAAGAAGACAAATGCCTCAATAACCTTATTTAATGCAGAATCTCCTGTAAGAGCATATATAACAAATTTAGCCTAATCAAAATTATGCCATTACTTTCTTGATTAAGCAGCCACTAAATCAATCCCCCATTATTTTTTAATATTGTAAATTAGTGAACTACCGCATTTCTTTCTGAATATAACTTTGATTCTGCTTTTCAGTCTGTAGATGACTTTGAATGTAAATTTTTGTTTCCAAGTGAACAATAATGAAAGAAGGGTCATGACTTTTTCAAGCAAGGCAGCTCTTCTGAAAAGCATTACAGAAGTCTACTGGGTCCTCCAAGAAACACTGATTATACTTATTAGGTTATAACTTCAAAGAAAAATCAGGATCTTAGCTTTCCTATAAGAGCTCTGACAATGTTGTGCATTCAACTGGAGTTGTAATTCATTAACCCACAAAATGACTCTGTGACCTTGGTTTTCAGAAGTGTCAGCCTGCAGTTATAAGGAACAAGAACTTATTTCAGCAATGTCATATGCTTCCTTAGAGTCAGTTCCTGACTCAAGGCAAGGATCTTGTGGTTGACAATGTTTTCTTCTGCCCTCTTATTCAATGCCATATCAAAACAACCATTTTATTAAGAAAAATTCTCATTTTCTTTAAATTGATGGAATGGGACCAACTGTCTAATCACCTCAATCTTCACCTTCAGTGATGACTCTATCTCAGGTTTATACAAGTAAGAGCCATTCACCATAAACTATTAATTTTCCATCCTCACTCTACAAATAGGACTTTGTATTTTACTAATTTTTAGATTCTAACCTATAGAGAATATTTCATGTTGTCTCTGGAAATTTATTGACTATAACCACTTGTTTAGAACCAATTGTTAACTAAAACTCTTCAGTGGAAAGTAATCAAAGTAGGCACTTGCTAAATAGGAGGAGAAAAATGGAGACAGATATTATTGCAAAGATATTGGAATATTTCTAATGAATGAAAGGAAAAGTGAATATAAAGTATAGGTGAGAAATTGCACCAGAACACTTCTAGTTTTTTAATTTCAGAAGCTCATATATTATTGTTCTTAGGGTCCTTTTTAGGTGATTCAACTTCACTGGCTATCTATTTTTTTTTTTTTTTTTGCAGTTTTTGGCCAGAGTCGGGTTTGAACCTGCCACCTCCAGCATATGGGGCTGATGCTCTACTCCTTTGAGCCACATGCGCTGTCCCCACTGGCTATCTATTTTAACAATGTCCTAAAATAAACTTGGTCTTTTGGTCATTTCTTGAAAGGTAAAATTGTATATGAAGGAAGGACAGGAAATTTAGAACCTACAGTAGAGGATAAAATAATATGAACCAAGTTTAAATTTTAGCATCTGGAAATAACGACCCAGAACAGAATAGGTGAGGTAAATGAAAAAAAAATTTAAGATATATTCAGTTTAAATTAATGAAATATTACTCTAGTGGAAGTGTTGATAAAGTAGTTTTGAAAATTGGATACAAGAGCATATCTGAAATGGGGAGGAATATTTGAGCATTATTGTGTAGACAAGATAATTAAATACTAAGGTGAGTGAGAATTCTTCAAGAAATCATAGACAAAAGGCCAAGAAAGAAAGCAAGTATACATCTATATTTAAGAGAGTGGAAGAAAGAGTGTGATACATTAAGGAGTTAAATTGAAAAACAATAATCATAGAAGAGCAGAACAGAACTGTGGAATACCAGGGAAAAGATACTTTGAACAGAAGGATTTTGTCCTATGGTCAATAACACACTTTCTAGTAAAAATTAAAATAATTATCATAAATGTCAAAAAAGAGGAAAATGATGTTTACTGTTACTTTTATTATTAAACATTACTCTAAAGGTGTGTCTAATGACAAAAATGGCCACAAATTTACCTCCTTCCTGTGTGTCTCCTTGTAATCTGATTTTCTAGCTCCCTTCATTAAGAGGCGGAGCATGGAATGTAACACTCCACACTTTTAATTTGTGGTTCGATATGTGCAATTGAGAGTCAGAAAATAATAAAATAAAGGCCCCAGAATTAGCCTCAGAAGCAAAAGATTTTCTCTGACCTCCTCTGATCTTCCTGCCTCTCAGTTTTATTCTTTTGCAAGGCTAACTATAAAAACTAGAATCCCTCTTCCTCAAGGTGAGTCATTGAAAACAAAACCTCAGACAGCAAAAGAATTTTTCCCTCGGCTACTGCACCTTTGTTGCTGCTGTTTTGAAGAAAACGTATCCAATGTATACAGCCCTAATATGAAGCAAATTTATACCTTTCATGTGAAGGCTACAACCCAATTATTGCACAAGAAGACGGGGAAAGAGGAGAGGGAGGGAAGGGGAGTGACAGGGTAGGGGGAGAGAGGATAAAGGGTGAGATCACCCTTGAGGTGCATCTTTGAAGGGTCAGGAGAAAACTACTAAATGCAGAACAAAAATGTTTTCACACAGTAAATGAGAAAATCTCATGAATGTTATGTCGAATAGGCGGATGAAAATATCTCAGATTGTATAAGAAGCCCGCACACTGTACCCCATGATTGAACTAATGTACACAGCTATAATTCAATAAAAATATAAATAAATAAATAAAGTAAAAAAAAAAAGAAAACAAAACCCCCTTTCTCCAAAGCCAGCCTGAAAACCATAAAATATTACCTTATTTTTGCCTCCACCTTTCTGTGTAAAAATTGGCCATATAAAAATTATCTGACCTACGTTGTTTGACTGTAGGTCCTAAGATTCCCCTATTCCAGACAGGGATCTGTTCCCATACCCAGAAGGAAGGAATGCATGCTCAGAGAAGCCAAGAAGAATCTAGACAGCCATGCCTTGCTAGATTTTTTTCTACTTATTGTATTAGGCTTACATCACCCCCTTCATGTTTTTTCAATCATACTTTTATACAACTAGGTATACTTTGTTGAACATAAGCATAAAACACAGACAATTTCCTCTGTATCTCTGAGTCTTCATTCTGAAATTACTATGTACATGTTAGTAATACATTTGTATGCCTTTCTCTAGTTAATCTGCCTATGAATGATTTTTAGAAAACCTTCTGAGGGTGAAGGAGTAGCTTTTCCTTCACCTCTACAATGTTATTCTTGGCCAGTGACACAAATAGAGGTTTGAAAGTGCTAGCGCATGAGACTTGCTCTCTCATCGTATTCTATGAAATCTAGAAACCCAAAACCCTGGGCTAGCTTGCTGAATGAGGCCTGCTGGCCCAGGATACCAGCCATGGTCAGGTTATGTCTGGATGCCACAGCTAACATGGAGCCATCAGCAAGATGTTTGAGTGGTCATCCTGGGCCTTTAGCCCGGCTGGGCCAACTCAGACCAAAACTCTTGCTCAGCCAGTTCACAAAACTAATAATAATAAAATATTTACTATATCAATCCTCTAAATTTTAATTACTTATATAGGTGAAACTAATATAAAAATGATGGAAAATTCATTAAAAAACTGAAGTAAATATTGTGTATATTAGAAAGGCAGAAATGCAATGATAATGATTGTATATAACTCGATTCTATAGGAAACTCAAAAAGTATTTGAAACCATCAGAATATCCAATAAGGTAGCTGATAACTAAATAGTTACACAAAAAATAGTTTTTATATGTACTGTGGTATAATACAAACAATATTTAGTCTTTTTTCTCAGTTATGGACACTGAGCTTCAAATATCCTTGAAATTTCTCCAGCAGAAGCAATGCTTTTGTTCTGCTGATTGGGGGACTTGCTGCTGGGGTTGGAGGGCCCTAGATAGATTCAATATGAGGACTGCTCACCAGAAAAAAATGACCTGGTGATTAAAAGACTGAAACTTTTAGCATTTATTTAATCAACCATGCCAATATAATGAAAACTTGATTAAAAAAAAATCTCCGATTACTGAGGCTCTGAGGAGCTTCTGAATTGACAGTATGTGACACAGAACAATACCACAAATGTGGTGCTTTGGTAACACTAAAGTATTTTTGAATTAAATGGGAGGAGAACTTAGAAACTGCTTCTGAACTAAGGATTTTCCTAACTTCCCTTGTTTCTTCCCTAGTAAGCACAGGGAGGAGCTGTCTCTGGAATTTTTTTTTAATCTGACTGATAAGAAAAAACACTTTCTCCAAAATAAATGCAACTATCTTAAGATTCCCACCCTGGGGAAATTCCCACCCTATGTGAATCATCCCATAGGCAGAAAAACATTAACTGTTCAAGAAGAAAAGAGACTAAAAGTCTTGACCAAGCTCAGGATTCTTTCCCTGCCCTTGCCCTTGCCCTTCCCCTTCCCCATCCCTCCCTTCCTTCCTCCCCCCCCTTCCTTCCTCCCTCTCTAGTTCTCTTACGCTCTCTCTCTTTCAGAATGTTGCAGTGCTACACAGATTTTGTTAGCATAGCTTTGCTGTACATTTCAGGTCAAAGTTAGAAGCGTACCCTTCACCTAGAATGTGTGCATTATACCCCTTAGGTGTGAATTAATCCAACCCCTCTTTCCCCCTCCCATCTACTTGATTCCTCTTGAGTTTTGCTTTCCTGTGTGCACATAAATATTGATCAACTAGTTCCAATTTACCATTGAGTATGTGAGGGTGTTTGTTTTTCCATCCTCGTGATACTTAACTTAAAAGAACAGTCTCCAGGTTCATCCAGGTTGTTACAAAAGATGCTAGATCACCATTTTTTTGTTTGTTTGTTGGTTTCTTTGAGGCAGAATCTCATTCTGTCACCCTGATCCTCTTGCCTCAGCCTCCTGATAGCTGGCACTATAGGTGTCCGCTACAGTGCCCAGCTATTTATAGAGACGGGTGTCTCACTCTTGCTCAGGCTAGTCTCAAACCCGTGAGTTCAGGCAATCCACCTGCCTCAGCCTCCCAGAGTGCTAGGATTACAGGCATGAGGCACTGTGCCTGGCCTAGATCACCATTTTTTATGGCTGAGTAGCACTCCATTGTATACATATACTACATTTTATTCATCTACTCATATATTGATGGGCATTTGGGTTGTTTCCACATCATTGCAATTATGAATTGTGCTGCTACAAACATTTGAGTTCAAGTACTTTTGTGATAAAATGTCCTTTTTCCTTTCGGGTAAATACTTACTAGAGGAATTGCTGGTTCTAAAGGTAGGTCTACTTTTAGTTTTTTGAGGAATCTCGGCCCTCAGATTTTCATCTATTCTTTTGACACTAACTATATATTATTTAGCATCAGATCCCACAACTGGAAAGTCAAGGTCCACAATAAGATGGTACTATGGATGCCAGCTGCAAGTGGGATCATAGTCTAGCTGTCCATTCATTTTTGAACCTAAGAGTAAAAATGGACAATTCCTTCTATATTTTTGGGTCTTCATTCTGAAAACTCCTATGCTACCCTAATTTGTATTCATCTCACTATTGACTTAGAGTGTGGAGAAGGGAAAACTTTTCCTTCTCCCCCCAAAGGTTCATTGAAAGATTAACTCCCAGTAGCAAATTAACAAGAGAAGGACAGGCTCGGTGCCTGTGGCGCAAGCTACTAAGGCACCGGCCACATACACCTGAGCTGGTGGTTTTGAATCCAGCCTGGGCTGCCAAACAACAATGATGGCTGCTGTGGCGGGTACCTGTAGTCCCAGCTACTTGGGAGGTGGAGGCAGGAGAATCACTTGAGCCCAGGAATTGGAGGTTGCTATGAGCTGTGATGCCACAGTGCTCTACCCAGGGTGAGAGTTTGAGACTCTGTCTCAAAAACAAACAAACAAACAAAAAAAAAAAACAAGAGGAGATTACAAATTTACTTGCTATGACAATCATTATCTGTGATAATTTTATCTAACATTATCTGTGACAGTGACAGATAGTTTTCTGCATAAACAACATTTGGTCTCAATGGCGTTCTCCTCCTTATCTTCCCAGTAACTTGTCCCATTCAGCTTGCAAAGAAAATAATTTACAACCAATTATCTGTTCTTTGGTATCATTCAATTCCCCTGAAAGTCATTTGCTATTCCTCAACATTTCCTACACCTCCCAGTTTTCTCTGCCCTGGAAAAAGACATGTAAGTGTCAATCATTTCACCTTTCCTTGAGTCTCATGTTTCTGGGACTCCCATGTCCATATGCACATTAATAAATCTGCCCTTTCCTCCTGTTAATTTGTCTATCATTACTTTACTTGGGATATAACTCAATTATCCACCCTTCAGAAGAAAAGTTTAAATTTTCCTACAATGAGCGTAATGATGTGCTGGGAGGATGATGAACCCTGACACAATGGGGACAGAAGCTCCTGCTTCTGGGCCATTCCATGCTTTATTCTATATATCTCTTCATCTGGCTGATCATTTGCATTTTTTATAATAGAATGATAATAGTAAATCAAATGCTTTCCTAAGCTCTGTTAACATTCCAGTGAAATATCAAACTTCGGGGGTATGTGGGAAGCTCCTGAAGGAGCTCAGGGAATTTCATCTGAAAGCATGACTCCTTGGTATAAAGAAACATTTCAAGTAAAGGCCCTTTGAGATCAATAGGCATTGAAAAGGGCATTTCTCTATCTTCATAAATATCTGGAAAAATAAAGAAAAGTAGTCTTTCCATCCTCTCCCTATTATCTCAATATCTATATTGCAAAAAAGATCTAGAATGCAAATAGATCTAGACCGACCCATTTAAAGAATAATAATATTTCTCTTAGGTTAATTTAACTTCCAAGAAGAGTCATCTATAAGTCAATCTGTTTCCCCGATCCATTCATGCTCCTAAGTATCTATGTGTCCTCCCTAGTATTAATATATTGACCCTGAATAGAATTGCCTATGTTCCTCATCTCCACCTGCCTCTATATGAGGGTATCTAAGCTTCTGGCCCACCCACTCTCTAATTCTTCCCTTGTGCATGGTCAATATATTTGTAATCTCTTTCTCTTATAAAACTGTCTTGCTATGAATTGATCTTTCAATAAAATTTCTGGGATACAAAGGGTAAGTTTCCCATTCTTCCCCACACTCCAAATTGTGGTCATAAGAACATAAGCAGGTAGCCTGGGGATCCACCTTGCCTCTGGCATCTAAAAGGCAGTCTTATTGGAACCTTGTTTTTCAACTTGTGGGATCTGATGCTAAGTCAGGATAGTTCGTGTCATAATTTTCTGAGACACCATTCTAAATTTAACATGAATATTTTTCTTTTTGATTTATAAAATAATATCAGATTTTTCAAAGTAAAAAATAAAAGAATAAATCTGTAGGATACACATTCAGTATCACAGAATTAGTGTCAAAGTTCATATACCAGTTATAATCTTTAGACACTATTAAGAACACATAGCATATTTATAAGAAATGAAAAGAGCTTTAAAGATAACCCCCCAACTCTCCTAAGTCATTTAAGAAAAGGCTTAAAAAACAATATTATTATTCTCCCTTAAAGTCTTAATATCAAAATATCCCCAAATTTAATATAACAATAGCAATTAATATGTTCATTGAAGTTTTGAATTAAATATCATTAAAAATTTTGGTGAATATGACAGAGTAATTCCAAATTAATGTGAGAGTTAAGTATAACTTCATTCGTACTCTCAAGATCCTCTTAGGTAGAATATACAAAAATATACATATACTGAATTATAATAAAATTTGACTTAGATGTAAATAAAGAACTTCAAAATCAAACAGGGGACAGAGTTTTTTCCCTTTATTAATAACAATGAAGAATACTTCATTAATAGATTATTATTTGGTCTATTTTTTTGACCAGGATCAGAATAATTTGTCTAGATGAAAAAGTAAAGATGAAATTCTAACTCAGTATTTCTCAACCTCTGGGTTGCGACCCCTTTGTAACAAGGAAAATACATTGTGGCATTAGGAAGGTTGAGAACCTCTATTCTAACTGGAAGGACTACTTTTAAGATGGCTATATCTTACCAGTTTATTTTATTCCCTAATATAATCCTTCTTCTAAAAAATGACAACACTATTTTCCTACTCAGATTCTAGCATGTTGACCTTACTGCTGGCTTGAAGCTCCTGTATTCATTCCCAGGGCAGACAGGTGTCTTAGTGATGAATTAGCATATATCCATTAACAAAATGGAGAACCCTGTAATAATTATACTACTCCACAGAGTGGTAATGAACTTTAAATGGGATAATTTAATGGAATAATGTATACCAAGTCCCATTTAAGTGTATTATATGTACATTCATTATAAAGTATTCATCCTAGATTAGATTTCTCCCAAAGGCAAAGATTTTAATACAAATTTGAAAGAATATACCAGGAATTATACCTGAGGAAGTTGAGAAAGTGAAGCAAGGAAAAGAAAAGTCAGCAGAGATGATGCAAATAAGTAGCTTAAAGTTAAGTGTAATTGGCATTCGATCTATTTAGGATTCCTTGCGGAATCATGTAGAGCTTATTTCTGACTCTCCCTACTAGATGACCAGAAGTCTAGGGTATTTATCCACAGATGTCCATCCCCCATTTGTTGAGTTTTGCTTTCTGGAATATCAGTTCATTCATATTTCTATGTTGTAGTTGATTGCAGGGGAGAGAAGTCCTATAGTGATAGAAATAGCTTCAAAGCAGAGAGTAAGGGTGACATAGGGATAAAACATGGGATGCTGTCAGACTCCTAAAACCTCTACTGCAACTATTGGTGAACTCAATCTGGCTACGTGTACGTGGAACAAGAGATTAACACCTGCCACAGTGTGTGTATATTCCCTACAGAGTATCTGGAAAACATTATGTTGCCGAGACATAGTCTCACTACTCAATGGACATAGAAGCCAATACTATGGTACGGTCTTTGAGGGAAAAATAGCTTTACTATGATTGACTGACAGGGAGTCAGGAAACAATGCTCCAATCTATCTCCCTGAGCTGGAGTCTACAGGCAGGTTTCATAGGCAAAGAGTCACCATGGGGGAGATAGGAAGATGCAACAGGTGCAACCTGATTGGGTTATGAAATGATGGGCTGAAGGGTCCTTGGCTCTTAAATTTGAATTAGAAGAGAATAAAGTTCCCCCCTTAGTTCTTAATATGGTCCCTGTTTCCTGGTCTGAGTGCTTACATTCCACTTGACCTTGAGGTTTTTGCTTTGGCTGGCTCTGAATTGGGAGCACTTGAGTCCTCTGGGCATGCTCAGACTCTGTCACCTATAGCATGGGGGTTGCACTGACATATAACTCGTCATCACATTACATTTTGTTGCTAATGAAGTTGAACCATACTGAACTGGTTCTGTGTTTATAATCATGTAGTCAGTTTAGTTTTCTCTACTTTTATGGTTTTACTCAACATTACAAGGGGGGTTTTGTTTGAATCCTTTTATACACGAAATCATAAGCCCCCTTACTCAATGGTGGCTACAACTGTGAGGGGGATGTGATGTACACACAGTAGAAGGTGGTAGAGAACTGGCCACCTATTACCTCATATCTTTTACTCTGTGCTCCAGGGTCTTGAAATAATAGAGAGGGTCAAGGAAGATCTACCTCAAATGTCACACATAAGTTATGGACATTATAATGCCAACTTCATGGAAAACTTTTTACCCTGGACAATCTTTCACAATAAATTCCCAGTTTAGGTTTTCTTCCACTCTCTCCATAACATTGCACATTTCACGATAAGATAGCAACACAAAACGGAGAGGTGAGTTTGTCCATTTGCCCTTTACCAATACTTAAGAGAAAATATTTTCAAGGGTATTAGCAAACACATATGAAGTTTGTATAGACTTTTGGAATATTGTGCTCTATGGTCTCAGTCCACAAACATAAAAATTCTCTAGATAGATCAAATTTCTGTCATCACAATGGTACCAAACTTCATTTGAAGTAGATGTTTGTGTATAGTATTGATAGGTCAGATACATTTTAAAAGGCAGAAAACTTCCAAATTAATTGCAGAGAATGTGGACAAAAATTGTTCCGAGAAACAGATTTTTACTAGATTGTCCCACTCTTCTCTCATAATAGCGAATATCCATCCTCCTTACCAAGCTCTCTCTGTGATGGATAGCATGCCACTCCCTTTCCCTTCTGCTTATCATGCTGCAGTTGGACTGGCCATTAAATAAGGTGGGTGTTTTTTGTTTTGACTATTGTTGTTTTCATGTACCGTGGTTATGTCCAGCATAGAGCTATTTTATCAGCCTCGTTTTCTTCACATACCTTGTCCTCTGGCATCAGCTCAAATGGTACCTCCTAAAGATGCCTTCTATGGGCTTAGCACCTGTGGCTCAGTGGGCTAAGGCGCCAGCCATGTACACCTGAGCTGGCAGGTTCGAATCCAGCCTGGGCCTGCCAAACAACAATGATGGCTGCACCCCCCAAAAAAAAATAAATAAAAAAGATGCTTTCTATTACCACTCTAATGATGTTCTCTATACTTTCTGGACCAAACTATTATATTCCTTTATCTTTTTCTATATTTTTATCTTTGTGTAAAACTGCACTAATTATTCACTTGGATGTCTCATTGAATCCCCAGTGCTCCAGGTTTTGTCTGACCATGGATAAGTAATATTTTAAAATCTCAGATATAGGCGGCTCCTGTGGCTCAGTGAATAGCATGCTGGCTCCATATACTGAGGGTGGCGGGTTCGAACCCGACCTCAGCCAAACTGCAACAAAAAGAATAGCCAGGTGCCTATAATCCCAGCTACTGGGGAGGCTAAGGCAAGAGAATTGCCTAAGCCCAAGAGCTGGAGGTTGCTGTGAGCTGTGACACAACAGCACTCTACTGAGGGTGACAAATTGAGACTCTGCCTCTAGTAAATAAATAAATAAATAACATCTCAGATGTAGTTAAGATGCATCAAGAATTCAAACCTCAGTAATCAGTCTCCAGAGCCCTGCTGAGGCAATGTAGTAAGAAGTTTAATGTTAGTATAATGATGGCAAAAACTTAAATCAGAGGCAGAAGGTAGAATAATCTTGCCAGACTTACTGCCTTTAATCAGCAAGCCCAGTATCCCTTTCCCAAAATTCTTTTAGATGTTCTTTGGCATAGATGATAGCTACTCTTTGATTACCATCAAGTGAAAGGAGGATAATTCCAGGTGTAAAAGAAAATATGTGACATCGATAAAGATTATGCCCAAAGGAAATGCACCAAGATGAATTTTGGTAGGAAAGAGGTCACTGTGGCTGAATTTGACCTAAGGAATGAAAGTTTTCGCTGTGCAAATATTCAGAAATTGTCCCCTGTTTTTATGGTCTCTGGAAACATATTACATGTACCTCCCCCAAGGAGTGTTTCTTTCTTGGTGATATCAGTCTCCCATGCTTACCTGATGAGTGAATGAATTGGCAGGATTAATTGGAGGAGCCATAAACAGAAAGGTGTGAGCAGCACCTGTGTGGATGTGCTAAGGGGAGGTGGGTGAGAAGGGTTGGGGTGCCAGTGAAATCAGCTGGCTCTCTCAGCTGCTCTGAAGTGGTTTCCTCAGAGCTGTGAATCAGCAGGTACACCACACCCCTCCCTGACATTTGTACCTGTAAAACTGTGAATGTGAGGTGCTCATAAAAAAATTGGCAATTGCTTTTATATATATGTAATCACAAAAATAATCCAAGCGACTTAATTGACAATCACTTAGAAATTTGTTAAGTGATTTATGATATTTTTGTAAAATATGACTTTTATGTTGCCTTTGAACAGAGAAGTGTAGATGTGCATGCTCTGATGTGAGAAGATACCGGAGATACTTGAAGTGAGAAAAGAAAGTTGCAAATGCTCTGAGGATAATAAATTCCAAAATTTGTTATGGAAATAGCTGCAGAAGTTTTAATTTTTAAACTGGCTAAAATGAATGTAATTAGTAGACAGATTTAAAAACAGGTTATAGTGAACAAATTCTTGCTTTTATCTATTCTAGAACAGAATAGAAATAGTTATCCATATAAGAAGCAGCTTTTTTTTTTTTCCCCCGGGGAATCTTCTCTTATGACTTACGGTTTGAGATTTGTATTTAAACCATTGTTCATTTCCTTTGCCCCGACAGACTACTTTGTATGATATCACTCTCCATTTGGCCTTTTAACTGGTCCCAAGTACCTAAACTTTAGCCTCTAATAAATATTTTTGCCTGTTCTTTCAGATATTTCCCAGTGTCCCCAAGGTGAATTTCATACCCTTCATGGGATCCATATTTTAAGTGAGGTAAGTTCATATTTTAAAACATCTGAAACACATTTTCCATATTTTGTGAACATTCATCCAGCAGCCTTTGTGAGAGATCTTAATAGAGAAGTAGAAAAGTTACTTTATTTAAGTAACTTGATTTAAAAGTTACTTGATCAGCTGTGCCACCCTCCTTCTATCCTATTAACATCAAGTCCAGAATTTCCCTCTAGAGTGCTTTTAACTTCTCTTTCCTCCTCCCCACCTTCTTCAAGTTCTAAGAATACTCAGGTTAATTTGTTCTGAAATGTTGCTTGAATATCTCATCTTCAGAATGAGTGAAAATATGAGCCCTTTTACTTCACAGCCATCACGTGTGAAGGCCATACACATACAGTTCAAAAGGCAGAGCTGGTCTGCAACAAGTATGCGTACATACATACTGTCAGGATAGCTTCAGTGGCCTCCAAAGTTCTTCATGGAAGCCAATTTCTCTTCCTCAACAAGCTGGACTTCCCCAAATTGCAGTTATTATTGTCTAGCTCATTTCTTTTGAATTCATAATATGTTCCCTATGTAAAAGCTGAAGTCTAGAAGGATGTGTTGGTACAGGTTCAGAGATTGCCATAAACTAGAAACCCAATCTTTGTCCTCCACGACTGCTAAAATGATGGGGGCAGCTTTTCAAAGCATAAGAAGTCTCCTTATGCCCCACTTCCTCACATAATCAGACCCAGCTCTTATTGCTCCTGATAATGAGGTGATGATCGGTTTATTCAATACAGTGAAATAGCTGATACTTCTTTAGCCAAATTAGAATAAAACAAATATCTAAATTCTGGCAGGCATTTTTTTCTGGTGAGGAATGCACTAGATGTGTAAAGGAAAGATGTATAAATTTGTGTATATAAATATGTAAATATATGTGCCTGTTTTGGCAAAGAAAGTTACAAGAGGGATATACAAAAAATGGTTTAGAGTGGTTCTGCTGGGAGGTGGGAATAAGGAGGTTGAAATACTTTTACTTTCCATTTTTAGCTCCTATACTGTTTTATTTTTAATGTCATTATGTTATATAATTTTATCATTATAATTTAAAATAGAGGATTTTGTTTGCTGTTTTTGCTCATTTTTACTAAAAAGGGGAGGACAAGAAAGAAAGGACTTCCCTCACAGAAACTCCCAGGCATTTGTACTTAATTGCTAGCAGGGTTGACTATGGGCTTCCTACTTGCAAATCAGCTTGCTCAGAGTTCTAAGGCAGCTCCCTTGGATTTGATTTTATGTCAAAACCAATCATAGGAAGCCTTGCATTTACACGGTGATTTGAGTTTTGTGAAACATGATCAAAGATATAATACACATACATACAAATGCCACTGAACAATGGCACAGCATTCATTACTGCCTCATTTTTCAAGCAAAGCAATGAATCTAATGAATTTAACAGTGTACAGTAGGTGAACTTGGAATATCCATTCCTCATGAAGATAAAGAGAAAGCTGACTATATCAGGCAATGAGAATAATAACATAACAAATATGCTATTAATGTCACCTGAGTCCATACTTAATGCAGGAGGACGTGCTGGGACTCAAAACATTTGGAGAGATGCCTTTAAGGGAATACCATTCAGACTCTGGGACACTGTCATAATAATTGTCATCTTCAAGAGTGGATTTGCTATTTGGCAATGCCTAAGTCATTCTGGCCATGCTTATGGATAAAATGGCTAATGACAATAAAGTAAAAAATGATTTGATAGTAAAGGGTATGTGTGTGCATAAATGGCCTCTGTTCTTTCATAAATCAATCACAATAATTCCAAAGTCAATGCAAAATTAAATGTTTTCAGTTTTAGACTTCAGGTGTGATATGACTCCAGCAGCACTCCACATCAAGCAGTAACACTTCTATTTAAGGATAACTAGCCGGGTAGCCCTTTCTTTACTCTGGCACATTTAATGTGGAATTCTAGTGGAAGAGAGCACTCTGCTTTGATGCATAAATCAGGAAACTGCAAGAAATTTGCATTGCCAGAAACTTTTCAACCTGAAGTCAGAACTTTCATATCATTAAATTGATCCACTGATACTTGTTTTGATTAAAGCACCAGCTAACTCATAACAGCATCTGTACTCAGTGATATAACTCAAACAAGCATAATGAATGCCTATCTTTTAATTTTTTATGAAAAGGCTTCATAATATATAATTAAGATGTTTTTTGCATGTTCTACTGATGAACCATCTGCAGGTATGACATTTAGCATCTGTACTTAAAAGTAGCCACCTGTTACAGTCTGGTTATCCCGACTGTGAATCATTTCAGATAAAATGAAGTTGGTATTGTTTGGATTCAGGGTTCCTCATGAATCTGTCATCTTTTTGATATTCATTATTTTATCACAGACTATCTTTCACGGGTTTTCAAGTTGAATCCACTGAAAAGTCTAGTCAACTGCATTTGTTTTTGAGCCAGGAAACTCTAGGTAAATATACAACAAGAGAAAAGATTTTTCAGAGGTCCTATACTCACTCTTTCCTTTCTCTTCCTTCTCTTACAAAGTCAGACCTTGTCTACTTCTAGGCAATCATAATTCTCCAGCTCCTCTTTGTGTCATTAATTTCAAAACCACCTCTCAGATTCCCCTTTCACTTTGAGGTGTAAAAATGTGCAATAGTCAAGGTGATTTGAATGAGATCAGTAAAGAGATCAAAATTTTACACTATAGGGAAAAATTGCTAATGTTAGAGGATGTTTGAGAATGAATTGAGATGACAGTTGCAGGGGTACTTGGGGGCCTTTGGGAATTTAAATATTCCAAATATTTAAATTCCAGAATTTATAAATTACAAGGTATTGGTAGTCAGCTATTCTGGCTTCACCTGAGTATGATCTCACCTTTCAACTGAGAACCCCAGATGTGAATCTTACTGAGTCGACTCCACACATATTATAGCAACAAAGTACTATAGAGGTTAGATAATAATAACAATAATAATATCTACTAAGTGTTTATTTGCTCTCTACCAAGAAACTAGAAGAGCACATAGCAGCCTCTCAAATATTTTAAGTATGTTACAGGTAAAAAAGTAAAACAAATTCCTTTAACATATAACTTGTATATTTTGCATGAGACTTAAAACAACCCCTAAGCTTACATGCTAGACTCCTCCATAGGTCCTTTGCTGGACAGTACAGCAGTCCATTCTCCCTATTTTCTGAACTTCATGAAGGCACACTCACCATTTTCCTATTATGCACCATATAACATCTTTATTGTTATTTAAATGTTTTAAATGCCAGTGCCTTGCAACTAGATACAAAGTTCTGAAGAGTCCTTGTGAGATAGGCAAGTCGCACACACACACATTGAAGCATCTTACTCCAGAGCAAGTTTCTAACGTAATCATGTATAAAGACAATAACACAGAGATACAATTAACATTGAAAGAAATGCTTTGATTGAGTACCAGTTGAAGAAACTGCTTTATGTCTAGGGGCCATGCTTTATATGAACATTATAAAATGGTATTCAGTGGGGTAAGATGATCACACTAAAAAAGGCCCTTGGGAATAGATAGCAACTTAGGAAAAGCTGATTTATGTCTTCATCTCCCATAGGCTCTGAGGCAAATGCTTCTTGAATACAAAGTATGTGAATTTACCTGTGCTGTTTAAATCTCTTTCTCTCCGAAGTTGTTATGTATAATTTAAATGACCCTGTGATACAGATCGACTATTTACATAAACGTGTACACAGTGATGTATTGATTAAAGATGAGGCTATGTTCTGAGGAATAGGTCATTAGCTTATTCCATTGTTGCCAACATAGGAGAGTGTACTTGCCTAAGCTATGGGATTAGGGTCCGTTTCTCCTAGACCACATACCTGTGCAGCAAGTTACTGTCAGGCAATTGTGACATTGGTTTTTGTGTATCAAAATCTAATCTAAACATAGAGAAGGTAAAGTAAAAATATGATCTGAAAGGTACAATATGGTACACTAGTATCGGGTACTTAACGGAATCAAACTCTCAGGGCTAAAAGTTGCTCTGGGTGAGTCAGTGAGTGGGCGATGAATGCATGTGAAGGCCTAGGACATTCCTGTAGACTACAGTAGACTTTGTAAATGCTGTTCTCTTAGGCTACACTAGATTAAAAAAAGATGTTTGTTTTCTATTAGAAATTAACCTCAGTTTATTGTAACATTTTTACTTCATAACATTTTTAATTTTTTAACTTTTTGTCTCTGGTAATAGTTCAAAATACACATGGTACAGTTATACAATGATATTTTCTTCGCTTATATCCTTATTCTATCATCTTTTTTCCTACTTACGAATTTATTTATTTATTAATTGATTGATTGTAGTTTTGAGCTTTTGGTAAAAACTAAGAAACGGACATACACCTTAGCCCAGACTTAGCCAGAGTCACGATTATCAATATTACTGTTTTCCACCTGCACATTTTATCTCACTGGACAATAACATTGTCTTCAAGGGCAATAACATACAAGATGCTGTTATCATCTATGATAAAAAAACACCTTCTTCTGGAATACCTCCTGAAGGACCTTCCTGAGGCAGTTAATAATTTTTAATAAGTAGAAGGAGTGCATGCTAAAATAATAATAAAAGTAAGGTATAGTAAAAACATCAACCAGTTAAGAGTTGTTCATTAACATTATCAAGTGGTATGTACTGGACATAATTGTATGTGCTGTACTTTTATACATCTGACAGCACATGTGATTTGTTTACAGCAGCATCACCAAAAGCTTGTGCATAACACATCACAGCTTTAGGATGGCAAGGAGTCATTAGACGATGGGAATTACTCAGCTCTATTATAATCTCTTGGGACCACCTTTGTATAGTCAGTTGTGCTAAATTTGGTTATATAGTATATAATATAATTAAACATATGAGTATATATATAGTTAACATGGTAGGTTATAGTTAAACATGTAGTGGTTTGTAATTATATATATAATATATATACTTTTTTTTTTTTGAGACAGAGCCTCAAGCTGTCACCCTGGATAGAGTGCTGTGGCATCACAACTCCCAGCAACCTCCATAATATATATACTTTAATATCAATTATTTAATTCTATTTTAATTATGTGTGCATACACATGTGCGTGTGCAAACACACACACACACACGCTGGTTGTGGTGGCATCCTGAAGACCACATAATTATCAGTGATTTGCTGGAAGAGTTCATATGACTCAGCCTAACATATAGTTGTACTTAGGACTAAGGTTTATTATAGTACAACAAAAGGCAACACTTGATAAGCAAGGGGAAAAGATAAAGATAGAATCTGTAGATATCCATGAACAAGGTTCTGATTCTTTTTCCCACCAATGATAAAGCATATAAAATGTGCCTCTTTCTTTAGCAGTAAAAAAATATAGTAATAGGCTCGGCACCTGTAGTTCAGTAGCCAGGGCACCAGCCACATACACTGGAGCTGGCGGGTTCCAATCCAGCCCGGGCCTGCCAAACAACAATAACAACAACAACAAAAATAGCCAAACATTGTGTCAGGCACCTGTAATCCCAGCTACTTGAGAGGCACGGGCAAGAGAATAGCTTAAGACTAAGAGTTTGAGGTTGCTGTGAGCTGTGACACCACTGCACTCTACCAAGGGTGACATAGTGAGACTGTCTCAAAAAAAAAAAAAAAAAAAAAAAAGTATAGTAATAGGTATGCGATGTTTTGCCAAGGGAAACCTATTAGAGAGTCCGAACCCAAGATTTATTGAAGGATAGTCATCCATTTAGCCACTCTGTCAAGGAAATAACAAAGGTTTAGATTCCCAGAAGTAAAGTAGGCATTATCATAAATTACTCTGTACAAGTAATACAGGTAGACTGAGCTACTCCTTGTCTTACCATTAGGGAATGGTTTAAGTGCTAGTTTCCCAGATGCCAGCAATGGTAGCTGTTTAAGTTAAGTCCTTCTAAAGACAGCAGCCTCAGGCCTACCTTGTTAAGTTTTTTATTCAGTTCAACCTTGGCCGTTGGCCAAGTTCTTTTTATATTACAATGATTATCAGTAGAATCCCATGCACTAGGGTGAAATCACCAGGCAGAATTAGCTTCAGTTATGCCATTTAGGTGAGGCCACAGAGATTAACAGAGTCCCCTGTATGGCTTCCGACCCAAGAGCTTCCTGCCTTCATGTTTCCAGTTCCGTATGAATATTTAGTTCAGGCTTTGGTTTCAGAACAATCACTTGACGGTGGCCCATTAAAAATATTTCTGCTTGTCTATGGCATCAGTGTAACTGTGTTACAAGCACGGACGAGATATGGAGCTGTTTTGCTTGGTTTTCTGCATGGAAAGTTTAAGAATTGGGGCCACACCCTGTTGTTTTGTGGCCAGAGCTGTCAAGTATGAGAAGCTGAGCAATCTGGTTAAATGCAAAGCAATCAAGACAGCGTGGGAAATAGTTTAGTTAAACAGCACACAGTTTAAAACCTAGGACAGGGAGCCCTCTTTATGAAGAAAGGTAATATCCAGTAGCTGGTCTACTTTAGTTATGAATATACCAAATTATTAATACAAAGTATAATATATTGTTTTCTTAAAGAGCTTTACAAAATGATTGTAAACTTGGTGGCACGAACTATCTTGTAGTTTTGGAGGTCAGAGTCTGACCTGGACCTCACTGGGCCGAAATCAAGGTGTTGCTAGATTGCATTCTTTCTGGAGACTTTACAAAAGATTTTTTTTCTTACCTTTTCTAGCCTCTAGAGGAGTATTTTTCAACATTTTTTATTTCATGACACACTTGAACCTATAAACTTCCACCGCATACTTAAATTATGTTGATTAAAGAAAGAGTATACAGAATATATTTATTGTACTTTGAACTTCTTTTGAAAATAATTTGATTAATGATCTTTAAAAATTTTGGCCGCACACCTAAAATCTTCTCATGACACAAAGATTGAAAATCACTACTCTAGAGACTGTCCACGTTCCTTGTCCATTCTTCATTCATTTTCAAAGCCAGCCATATTGGATTTTGTTACTTAGCATGAAATGCCCTATTTCCCTCAGTACATTAAGTTTGACAGCTGATATGTGTGTATACCTGACATTTCACTTTTTTTTTTTTATTGTGGAGATATATCCTCATTTTTTCTAATGTACGTTTTGGCTTGTGATTATCCTTCAAAAATGTTTTTAGGGCAATTTTTGTGAAACCTCATTTAAGTAAAAAATTAATGTTATTTTAAAATGTGAGTCCCATTGTAGAACCAGTATAGCACAGACAGCTCAAAATATCGAGGAAACGTTTGGGAAGGATATGGCTAATGAACGCACAGTATGGCGGTGATTTGAGAAGTTCCCTGATGGTGGTTTTAATCTTGAAACTGAGCCACATAGGTGACCTGAGACCAAGATGGATACTAATGAGCTGGAAGCCTTAGTGGACGTGAATCCATGTCAAACTGGCAAGATAAATAAGCTGGATAGATCAGTTCTGCATGAAATAAATGAATATCAGAAGAGAAATTGCCTTTCTTTGCTGTCATGATATAAAGGCAAATCATTTCTACACTGTCTTGTTATGGGTGAATGAAAATGGATTACTTTTGACAATCACAAGCATTCAGCATAGTGGATGGCTAAAGATGAAGTGCTACAATGCAGTCTAAACATAAATATAGAAACTAGGTGCAGTAGCTCATGCCTGTAATCCTAGCACTCTGGGAGGTGGAGGCGGGAAGATCACCTGTGCTCAGGAATTTGAGATGGAGTGAGATCCATCTCTACTCAAAACAGAAAATTACCTGTGCAGTGTGGTGGGTGCCTATAGTTTCATCTAGTTGGGATGCTGAGGCAGAAGGATCGCTTGAACCCAGGAGTGTGAGGTGGCCGTGAGCGAGGCTGACACCACAGCACTCTAGTATGGGTGACAGACTGAGACTCAAAATGAAAAAAAACCCCAAAACAAATATTTATCCAAAAAGGTAATGGCATCTGTTTGGTGGTCCAGCATTGATTTTATCCAATACAGCTTTGTGAAACCTGGTCAATCGATTATGGTAGAGTCCTACTGTGACCAAAGGGGCACAATGATGAAGATGTTTGCACCTGAGTAGCTGAGAGTGAGACAGGCCAATCCTCTTGACAGACAATATTGGACATCTTGTCCCTCAAACAATACTGCTCAAACTACAGAAGCTGGCTTATACCTGTAATCCTAACACTCTGGAAGACTGAGGCAGGTAGAAAGCTTGATCAGGAGTTTGAGACCAGCCTAAGCAAAAATGACACCCTGTCTCTGCTAAAGAAATAGAAAACACTGGCTGGGCTTTGTGGTACCTGTGGTCCCAGTTACTTGGGAGGCTGAGGCAAGAAGATTGCTCAAGCCCAAGAGTTTGAAGTTGCTTTGAGCTATGATGCTACAGAACTCTACCCAGGGCAACAGAATGCGACTCTGTTTCAGCAAAAATAAAATGTCATCCACCGTATTCACCAGGCCTTGTGTTACCTGATTATCACTTCTTCCAGACTTTGAATCACTATTTGAAAGGAAATATATTCAATTCTCAACAAGCTGTAGGAAACGTCTTTTGTGATTTCATCACCACTCGCTCTCCAGGCTAATTCACTTCTGGCATACCCAAGCTACTGTTAAGGTGCAAAACTGTTTCTATAGTTTGGGCACATACTTTGATTAATTGTACTGCTTCTTATTTGAGATATCATAAACTAAACTTTTGATTTGAATTTGGACGTTGCATACTTAATGACCTAAATATTTCTCTGGCACTCTTCCTGTGACACCATCTCTCTGATTGATCAGCAAGGGAAAGGTTCTCTGTTTTTAATGACCCCTGTTATTCTATTGGGCTCACTTGAATAATCCTCTAAGATAGGAAATCAGCCACTTTGGGGAAAGCATTATTATCTTTTTTATTTTGGATTAATTTGAGGGTACAAATGATTAGGTTACATTGTTTGTGTTTCTAAGGTAAAGTTCAAGTTGTATTTGAGCCCCTCAGCCGGGGGTGTGCTGAATACTCTTACACTGCACACATTGGGTGAGAGCTGACCAATTTTTCTCCTTCCTCCCCTCCACCCCCTCAGGTGAATATACTTGTGTTTTTCTCTGGTTTGGATGTACAGTTCTTTTTCTATTGGTTTGCTATTAGTATTGAGTATATTTGATACTTGCTTTTCCATTCTTGTGATACTTTATTAAGAAGAATGTCCTTCAACTCCATCCAGGTAAATACAAAAGATGTAAAGTCTCCATCTTTTTACGGCTGACTAGTGTTCCGGGATATACATATATCGCAGTTTATTTATCCAATCATGGATTGATGGGCACTTGGGTTGCATCCACATCTTAGCAATTGTGAATAGAGCTACAATAAATATTCTAGTGCAATTGTCCTTATGATAAAATGATATTTCTTTCTTTTATGGTAGTTACCAATTAATAGAATTGTGGGATCAAATAGAAGTCTACCTTTCGCTCTTTGAGGATTCTCCATCCTTCTTTTCATAGAGGCTGTAATAGTTTGCAATCCTACCAGCAGTGTAAAAGTGTTTCCTTCTTTCCACATCCACGCCAGCATCTGCAGCTTTGGAATTTTGTGTTGTGGGCTATTCTCACTTGGGTTAGGTGATATCTCAGAGTGGCTTTGATTTGCATTTCTCTGACGATTTGGGACATCGAGCTTTTTTTCATGTGTGTGTTGGCCATTTGTCTTCAGAGAAGCTTCTGTTCAAGTCCCTTGCCCAATTATTAATGGAATTGTTTGCTCTTCTCATATTAATTTGAGTTATCTTTAGATTCTAGTTATCAGTCTTTTGTCCGATTTATAGCATGACAATATCTTCTCCCATTCTGAAGGTTGCCTGTTTGCTTTAGTTGTACCCTTAGCTGTGCTAGGGAAAGTATTATTATACCCATTATGGTCCCTATTCAAATAGTAAGTTGATTTCAATGTACTTCCTCCACAATTCTGTTACTGTAAACTTTCTCTCTGTAGTCCTTGCAGAGTCTGTCACTCAGGTTTTGATTTTAGTCCGTAGAAGATATCTCATATGTGACTTTGAACACTTATGTGATTATTTCAGCTCTGCTACTTACCTTACTTCTGCCAAACAGCAAGAGTAATTTTCTTAGTTTCTATGCAAACTGATTTCTGTTGGGCCCACAACATCAAGTTTCTGAAATGCCTAGACGGGACTGAATCCCAGTAAGGGTACATGTCTGCTCACATTGAGTCCTGATGACACAGAGAAAATGTCATTGACTACAAAATTGGCTAGTAGGAAACTATTGTAGGAACATACACAGACAGGAAATAATTCACCTACAGGGCAGAGAAGGCCTAATAGGACTTTAGGCAAAAATGTTAAACTCTTGAGCTTTATGGATTCAAAAACTTTTCCACATGAACTACATATAAATCTCACAAGTTTTCTGTGTTGTGGCCAGCCATATATATCAGTGTAGACAGTGACCTGCTCTGTAGGATGATTTTGAAAGAAAAGGAAAGGGCTTGGACGTATGGTAAACTATGAGGCTTAGGTACCAGGAGTGTGTATTTTGGAAAACTGCCCAGGTGTGATACACATTCCTGATTAAGAAAAAAATGGATTAGATGTTAAGATTCATCCATAAATTAGAATGCTAATGGAGTAGAACTCATAAGTTGAAGAGGAGTTTAGAACATCCCCCTTGGTCTAAAATGTGGGGTCTGTGACAGAAGCCAGGTCTGGGTCAGAATTAAAAAGGAAGGGTCTGTGTAAGATCAGGAGCTTTGTGCCCATGGAATATATAGTACTAAAAACAAATTTGTTCTGTGGTTTTATGGAACAGATATTAGACTGGAAGTAGAAACCCTGCTATCCAATTTCTTGTGTCCTCAGCCAAGTTACTTTACCTACTTGGGTCTCATCAGTAAGACAGGGTATCTGAGCTACATCATGATGACTGTAATGGTTAAACAGGGCATCTGAGCCATATCGTGATTACTGCAGTGATTAAACAGGGTATCTGAGCCATATTGTGATTACTGCAGTGGTTAATTTTATGAGTCAGCTTGACATGGCACGGGCTGACCAGATATTTGGCTAAAGACTATTTTTGTGTGTGTCTGTGAGGGAGTTTCTGGATGAGATTAACATCTGAATCTGTATACTGGGTAAAATGATTGCTCTCCCAGTATGGGTGGGCCTTATCTAACTATTGAAAGCCTGTATATAGAATAAAACACTGCATAGAAAAGAATTCTTTCTCTCTGCCTCTCTGCCTTCAAGCTAGGAAGTTCATTAATCTGCTTCTGCCTTTAGATTTATACTTGGGCTCTACTAGAAATGGTGATCTCCAATTTTCTCAATCTTTGTGATTGTGCGAATAAGTTCCTCATTGTAACCATCTTTGTGATTGACTATAACAAGGGAAAGCGTCTCTGCTTTTAATGATTCACGTTATTTTATTGGGCTCACTTGAATAATCCTCTGAGACAGGAAATTAGCAATTTTGGGGGAAACATTTTTTTTATTTTGGGTTAATATGAAGGAACAAATGATTAGGTTACATTGTCTGTGTTTTTAAGGTTTCTATATTTCTCTTTTGCTTTCTCTCACTCTCTCTACACATATATACAAACACATATATCTCTTAATATATACACATATATGCACATATATACATAGATATCTCCTATTGTCTCTTTTTCTCTGAAGAACTTAGACTAATAAGATCCTTAAAATCTCTTATATTCCAAAAATTTCTGGTGTACTTCTGATGACTGTTCTTATGGTTCTAACTTAAGCATTTCTTTTACAAATTCCAAAACAATACCCAGACATTGGCATATCAGCACATTTTTCCCACTATGTTATAACTGTTTGCTGAAGGCCTGCCTCTACTACCAAAGGTTAGGTGTTCTTAAGGTCAGAACTGAGTTAATCATCTTCATTGCTGTAACTTTAGCATCTAACTCATTATAGAAAACAGTAATTTTGAGAGTTTATTAAAAGAATAAATGTGACTTAAAATTTTTAAAATGAGTGATAAGTCTATCCTTCTTACTGAACAGAACTGCAAACATTCTTCATTGAAAATATTACTTATATACTCTTATAATCTCATTTTCCACTGGAATTTCACCATTCAAACAAACAACCAGAAAACACAATTGTAGACATTTGGCTTCCTGGGGGATGGGGGAGTAAATTTGTGAAGGTGTTTTAGAGGTGAAGAAATTGGATAGAAGTGGATATGGACTATAAATTATTTTCACATAATGTATTTTTTCTGCTTGGCAAGACATTTGTCTTCTTTTCTTCTATTATTATTGCTTGTCCAAGGGGTCATTCTACTTCCACTCCATGCACAGGCAAACAGTTAACAGGCATTTTAGAAACTTATTTTCCACTGCATCCACTTGCCAAATGTTTGGTTTCTTTGTGAAATCCTATAGGAAAGTAAGACACACAAATTTTCCTGTGCTACAAATTGATATAGAGTATGTCATGATACATATTATCAAATAGTAAGAGAAGAAAAAATATTGTCTCCCCAAAGAGAAAACTGAATTTAGTTCGTAAAAATGTCTTTCAGAAAATACATCATGACTATCATCCTTGACAAGCGGCAACTGGAGTTGCATGTACTAAAGGGCAGGGTATGGTACAGAACGATGAAACTGCTGGTGTGCTGGGCCTCAGAAATCAGACAGTATGAAGACCTCGAAAGAAAAAGTTCTTCTCTGATCTCTTCCCTGTCTCCCACCTCTCCTTTGCATTCTTCCCTGAGGCTAGCCATAGAAACTAGAATCCCTCTTTCCCAAGCCAAGTCATAAAGGCCAGGACTTTTTTTCCTACAGCCAACCATAAAACCTAAAATTATTCTATTTAAAAATTGACCATAAAGTAATTATCTGACCTGCCTTTTTTGATGTGGACCATAAAACCCTCATTCCAGAGAGGGGCTGACCTTTCATGCAGAAGGAAGCCACCTAGACAGACAGGCCTTGCTAAGTTTTCCCAGTTTATTACTATTAGAGCATATCGTTTTTGTCCAATTACATTTCTACACAGGTGTCCATACTTGGTTTAACTTAAACATAAAAATGACCAATTTTCCCTGTATCCTTTGAGTTTTCATTTTGAAGGCTCCTTTGTAAACATGCTAAAATAAATTTATATGTCTTTTTCTCCAATTATCAGTCTGCTCTTTTCAGTGATTTTTAAGCACACATGAGGGAGCAAGAGCTTTGCTCCCTGAAAGTGATAGGACAAGATAAATCCTAGGTAAACCAGAACAGGTTGGTCATCTTAGTACAAATTATTTTATGAACTTCTTGCCCAATATTCTATTTGGAGTTCATATTTGGGAATAGATTATAGAGCCAAACTATGGCTATGAGAACCTCTAAGAAAGAAGAATAAGAAATCTACTAGGAGATGAGGTTCATGACCCAAAGCAAAGCACTCCAGGGACCAGTAAACCACACAGAAAAAGCAGCAGATTCTTTAGGGATTCTGTATTAATTTTTTTTTCTCGGTTACACAAATAATATACAAGTAGGTTTTTGATGCACAGAAGTAAGCAGAGCTTGATGTTAAGCTGCCTTTTTACAACACCTTCATTCCTTGTCTACTGCTCCCCAGTCTGGTGCAGTGGTTCGCAACCTGTGGGTTGTGACCCTTTTGGGGATCGAACGACCCTTTCATAGGGGTCACCTAAGACCATCCTGCATATCAGATATTTACATTATAATTCATAACAGTAGCAAAATTATAGTTATGAAGTTGCAATGAAAATAATTTTATGGTTGGTAGTCACTACAACATGAGGAACTGTACTAAAGGATTGCGGCATTAGGAAGGTTGGGAACCACTGGGTATGTCCTTCTTGACATTTCTTTATGCCTTGCAATTTTTTTTTATTTTGCATGAAGACCTCCCTCTCATACTAGAATTTCACTTTTGCGACTTGCCATTTGTACTTAAAATCTGCTTTTGAGATTCTTTTTAAGTCAACCCCTAGAGATTAAACTCAATTTTCAAAAACTACAAAGTCCCATTTAATGAAATATTTAATAGAAGTTTGGTGACTTATTTAACTGTTGACCTATTAATGGTCACTTCATTTGTTAACATTTTTCAAACAATGAGAGATGATTCCAGAGGCAGCTTACTCTTCTATCTTTATGCACTATAAGGAAGTAACATTGACAATCGCAGCCAGTATGAATTTAGTGCTTATTACATGACAAGTTCTAGGTCAAGTGTTTGGTCTTTCATTTCTTCTTTACAATAGCTCTCTACGTAAGTTACTACAATTATTTCCATGTTATAGGGAAAGAGACTGCAGTTTTGAGATATTAATCAGGGTGAGCAAAACAGAACTGGTAAAAGGTGATATTGGAGGCTACAAGCTGACATAGCAGCTCACCAGGGCTGGCCCAGAGGTGCCACCACTGGATATAGTTTTATCTGGAAATCATTAAATAATTGAAAGCCTATGTGCTGTAAATTTGGTTTATAAGAGATATTTTTCCATTCTAACTAAACAAAATATTGATGATCTAGGTCAATCCTCATTTTAAGACTTACTTATAGTCTCTGTTGTTACCTCATATGCAGCTGGCATTTTCCCTCTAAACGAAAACATCAGGGAAACAAAAATGCAATTTTTCAGTTGACTTTATCACGGCAAATTTCCTTTAAAGGGGCCATAACAAATTATTTTCTCAGCCACAGTAAGCAAGACTAACCATTTCCCAAAGTTTTTGATAACGTATAATAATGAATCTTTTAAAAATTGTTGTTCTAATAAGAGAAAATTGATATTATTTTTATTTTTCCTTGAATCTGTTTGATTAAGCATCATCAGAAGCATGTCATTTTCATGTTCTAAAGTCAAATTTCTGTTGTTATCCTTTGTTCAGTTTCCATTTGATATATTTTTTTATTTATAGAAATTCTTTACCTATTCTGTATGTAGGTCCTGTGTTATGTATCTTTAAAATATTTAATTGATTTAATTTATTTAGTGAAGGCATGAAAATGAAAGTGTTACCATCAGCTCCAATAATGAACATTTTTTCCATGATTGGTCACTTTACTGAGGGTGAAGAAATAAAGCTCCTAATTGTGAATTTTGCAAATTCAAAGATATCTTCTCCCACATATTTTTTTCTTTAATTTATTTCTTTCCCTTTTTTTTCTCTTTCTCTCTTTCTTTCTTTTATTCTTTCCCCTTTTGGTATAGTGACTTTAAGGATATAACTGAGAATCCACTGATCAGCATGCACCAAAATATATGTAACAGACACTGAATGATGGTAACCCTGGGACCGCTCAGGAGGCCTCTGTGTACAACACATAGTAACTGAGAAATGAAGGTTAACTGTCATTATTAGGTTCAACGAGGATTCTTGATATTATTATCATTCAGTGTTAATTTCATATGGTTTTAAACCAATCATCATCTTTTTCAGAATCAGTATACAACATTGGATAAAAAGGACGCCTTTCCTAGTTTTATGAACCTGGTGTTCATTCTTTAATGTGGTTAACTAAATTTAAACAAGTGGTCTTTTTCTTCAGTCAATTCAGGATCATCAACCACAACAGAATTGATGCAAGGCAAACATCTTGTCAGGTTCATTCCCCCAAATTCCCAATGGTATAGAATTTGTGATGTCAATAATAAAATACAAGTACAATGAGTACAGAATAATAAAATTTCTAGTACTTAAGAAATCATCCCACTATCACTTTAAATAGAATATTTAATGGATACTTAGTAATTACATAAGACTTCTAGAAGTGTGAAAATAATATATTCATGATAACTTCTTAACATGAGAGCTTATAAGTTCACTTGGGTTGAAGAGTATATAATAATAGTCTCTGAAGCAATACAACATTAACATTAAGAGCAGGGATAAAACATTAACATAAATGATCGAAAACATTGTATAATAATCATTATTTGTGAACAAGAATTCATAAAAAAAAAATAAGAGAACATCTTAAGAGGCATAAATTCTCTGAGACTTCTTATCCCACTACAGAGTAAAGGAGTGTTTATTGACTGGGGGAGATGAAAGTATATACTCTCTTATAAAGTATGATATTCAATGTAAAGTAGTATAAAATTATTTAAAAGTAGTCTATAATAAGCTAAAATGCATAATATAAACCACATAGTAACTGCTAAAGTAAATTACATAGATTTTATTGTCATTCAGCATATTATCCTAAGGAAATAACAATGATAAAACTCAATCTAAAAAAATACACCATTACTCCAAAAGAAGTCAGGATAAAGAGGATAAAGAAACAAAGCTATGAATAGAAATGACCTAAATCAAACATAAAATATAACACGGTGATTTAAAACAATAACAAAATTCAACCATTAAAAATGAACAATATTTAAAATCTCATTAAATGGAATAAACAATATTTAAAATTGCATTAAATGGGTTGCATTAACTGGTCCTCATACTACAAATCTAGGAAAATATTTTCACCGTAAATAAAAAGTAAAATTCAACTTTATTCTGTATGAAAGATACTCAATAGAAAGACACAAGTATGGACTCGGTGCCTGTGGCTCAACGGGCTAAGGCGCCAGCCACGTACACCTGAGCTGGTGGGTTCGAATCCAGCCTAGGCCTGCCAAAAAACAATGATGGCTGCAACCAAAAAATGGCCAGTGTTGTGGTGGGTGCCTGTCGTCCCAGCTACTTGGGAGGAAGAGGCAAGAGACTTGCTTGAGCCCAGGAATTGGAGGTTGCTATGAGGTGACAGCTTGAGGCTCTGTCTCAAAAAAAAAAAAAAAGTAGCTGAGATGAAAGACACAAGTATGTTAAAAGTAAAGGAATAGGAAAAAAATATGCCAAGAAAACACTAAATATAAGAAAGATATAGTAGTTATGGTAATTGTGGCTAAGTTAAAGTTAGAACAAGTACTATTATCAGCATTAAAAGGGCAACCTCATTTGAGAAAGAGTCAATTCAGCAAGAAGACATAATTCTAAGTATATTATCACAAAGTTTCAAAATATATAATAAAAATTAACAGGTAAAAATTGACAAGTCTCCAAATACAGTTGGTATTTTAATAGAACTCTCTCACTTATTGTTTGTTTTATTAAGAAAAAGAAAACAAAAAATTAGTAAGAATACACAAAAATAGAGCAAAACTATCAAATTACTTGGCCTAATTGAACCTTGTGAATTGCTTCACCTACCCAATAACAGAATGCACATTGTTTTTAATACATTTACAAGACTTGATTCATAGATAGCGATGTATCTATGATTGTAGATATAGAAATTATCATCATACATTCCCTAACCAAAATAAATTCTGCTATATAGCTTAACCAGCATGAGGATATGCAGAAAAGCCCACAATACTTGCAAATTTAAAAACATATTTGTTAATAACCTGATTAAAAACACAAAAATTTATAAACTACTTTGAATTGAATAAAAAATAGTGAGATGCCATGCTTAGAATGAAATGTATGCCTGTAACAGTTAAAATTAGAAAAGGAAAGATATTGAATATCAATTATCTAAGCGTCCACTATAAAAAGCTAGACAAGGAAGAGAAAGTTTGACCTGAAATAGGTAGAGGAAATAAAATGATGAAAACAAGAAAGGAATTCAATTAAACAGAAAACAGACAACAATAAAATTCTATGCAATGAAAAGCTGGTTCTTTCAAATGAACAATACAATTGATCATTTTTTAGCTAGATTTATCAAAAAATATGAAATAAACCAAAGAATAGTATCAAGAATTAAAGAGGGCTTATCACATTAGGTCACATAGACTGGATTTTATTTTAACCTTAGTCTTATCGGTATTTTGCACCAGATAGTTGTATGTTGTGGCAGGCTGCCCTGTGCATTTAGAGATGTGTAGCAGTTGGCTCGGGTGCCTGTAGCTCAGCAGCTATAGGGGGCCAGCCACATACACTGGAGCTGGCCAGTTCAAATCCAGCCTGGGCCGCCAAAAAACAATGACAACTACAACCAAAAAATAGCTGGGTATTGTGGTGGGTGCCTATAGTCCCAGCTGCTTGGGAGGCTGAGGCAAGAGAATCACTAGAGCCCAAGAGTTTGAGGTTGCAGTGACGCCACTGCATTCTACCAAGGGCAACATAGTGAGACTCTTTCTCAAACAAACAAACAAACAAACAAACAAAGAGCATCTCTGGTCTCCACCCTCCAGATGACAGAGGCAACCCCCAGCTCTGACAATCAAAAATACCTGTGAATATTGCCAATGTCTCTGGTGGTGTTGGGTCACTCCAGTGGAGGGTCACTCCAGTTGAAAATTATTCCTAAAAACATTAAATTGATAATAAAAGAATATTTTAAATAAGATTTTTATAATAAATTTATATAAAATGAAAATAATTTTTCAAGGAAAAAACTAATATAGTTCTTTATTGATTAAAAGAGATTGGAATTAATTTTACATTTTTCTCCACCAGGGCATATAGACATGAATTCCTAATAGGTCAGCACTCCCAAAATTAATTTTTTAGAAACTGATTAAAAGGCATGTTTAGTGGAGGAGTCAAAACCTGGAGCACCTGAGAAGTGTGGAGTAAGGTTTTTCCTTTTTGTCAGTTTTACCCAGAAAATAGCCATAATCCCAATAAGTAGCTTCAGTGTCAGGCCACTACAAATCTGAGAAATACTCGATGTCTTTCAGCTTGAAAGAAGAACGGGCAAGAGCTTCATTTCAGGAGTATGTAGAGGAAATAATAATGAAGAGAGAACAAAACAAGGTTTAAATCTATTTCCATGTATAGACTTAGTCTAAATTTCTAGTTTATCTATGAGTCCTCCTTTCATAGGGCAAGATAAAACCTCTTGGACATAGTTGCACAGAACTGAACTGTCAAGCACTGTCATATGCTGAGAAATGAGAGTTTGTAATCTCTGTCTAATCAAATTAATGGCATATTAAACGACCATCATTACTTTTCAGAGAAATAACACGGCCATTAGGAGGTGTACAACAAAACCACATGATGTTAAGAATAAAAGTGCCAAATGACATGTCACACAAAGAATGAAGAAAATGGGACCCATTCTCAAGGAAATAGACTATAGAGAGATACCAAGATAGGATGACCCAAGTGGAATCCTCCCCCCCAAAAGCTCATAAAATTTCTAAGGCAAATATTACAAATACGCTCATTCATGTAAAATAACATATTCTTATAATAAATACAATTATAGAACATTGTAGGGTAGAAATGTAAAACATAGGCCAGGCACAATGGCTCACCCCTGTAATCCTAGCACTCTGGGAGGCCAAGGTGGGGAGATAGCTTGAGGTCAGGAGTTTGACACCAACCTAAGCAAGAGCAAGACCCATCTCTACTAAAATTAGAAAAAAACATCTGGGTGTTGCAGTGAGCATCTTCACTCCCAGCCACTAGGGAGGTCAGGAAAGAGGATCACTTGAGCCCAGGAGTTTGAGGTTATTGTGAGCTATGATGCCACAGCATGCTACCCTGGGAGACAAAGAATAAAAAAGGAAAGCAAGAAATGTAAAATATTATAAAGAATAAAATATTACAATTAAAAAATACAATAGTTGTAATAAAAATATATCAGTTAAGAACAGAAAGAAGAATACTGAGGCAAAGTGCAATACATTTAAAAATAGAAAAAAATCATCAGGGCGGTGCCCGTGGCTCAGTGGGTAGGGTGCCGGCCCCATATACTGAGGGTGGCGGGTTCAAACCTGGCCCCGGCTAAACTCCAACTACAAAAAAAATTAACCGGGCGTTGTGGCGGGCACCTGTAGTCCCAGCTGCTCGGGAGTCTGAGTCAAGATAATCGCCTAAGCCCAAGAACTGGAGGTTACTGTGAGCTGTGGTGCCATAGCACTCTACCAAGGGCAACAAAATGAGATTCTGTCTCTAAAAAAGAAGTCATCAATACTGAAGAAAAATAGAAAAAAGATTGAATAAAAATAAATTTTAAGCTATTTAATGAGAGAAATTTTAAAAAATAATATATATATTTGACAAGAAATTTAATTTCTGTGTATATTAAAAATATAGTTCAATAAAGAGAAGACAAAATTACTGGAAATAAGATTTAAACAAAAACTTCACAAAAGAATATATACACAGGGACAATAAGCACATAAATTATGTTCAACATCATTGGTCATCAAAGAAGTACAAGTTACAAGTATGATGAGTTGCCATTACACATTCATTAGAAGTGCTAAAATTAAATTCAAAAACTGCAATTATCAAGTGTGGGGTATCATTTAGAGTAAATGGAATTCTCATATATGGTGAGAGAAATACAAAATTGTACTAGTACTTTTGTAAGCATTTGGTAGATTCTTAGAAATCAACCACACACACGCACACAAATTTAAATAAATGTGCACATGAAAAAAACAATTCAACACTAAGGTGTTTATTCAAGAAAAATGAAGGCATTTTTGTTTTTATGCAGAGATTTTATTTGTTCACGTTAGTCATAAAAAGAAAATAATCCAAATGCCAATCAATGGGTGAATGAATAAACAAAATGTACAAATGTAGTATACGCTTACAATGAATACTATGCAAAAATAAAAAGAAATAAGTTGAAGATACGTGCAACTACAAAGATGAATATTCAAAGTCAGTATACTGAAACAAACACAGAAACATATATGATACATTACTTCATTTATATTAAATATAAGCTGTATAGTGACAAAAATCAGAATGCTTGCAAGAGACCAAGGGTACAGGGAAATGGGCCCTGTGAGGGGATATGGGCGATCAGTTGGTGATAGTGCTAATATTTCAGAACTTGATTTTGTTTGCAGTTTTAAGACTGTATATAATTGCCAGAAGAATTTGTCTAATTTTACAGTTGAAATCAAAGAATTTTACCATTCCTTCACTTGGCTTGTAAGAAAATATTCAACAAACAAAACAAAAATTTTTCCATAAACTCCCAGGCCTAGTTGGCTTCACTAGTTAATTTTTCAAATGTTTAATGAAGCAATAGTACCACGACTACACAAACTGTCAGAAAATATAAGCACTTCCCATCTCTATTTATGAGGTAATTATGACCCTAATATTAAAACTAAACAAAGACCTTTCAAGAGAAGATTATAGAGAGCATTATCCTTCCTGAACACAGATGCAAGATGTTTTTTTTTAATTAACTAACTGAATTCAGCAAAATAAAAAAAAAAATTATCACAACCAAGTTGAATTTGTCTTTGGAATCAAGGTTTATTTTGCATTAAAAAATTCACTCAATATCATGTATCATTCACCATATGAACATAGTAAGGTATAAAAATAATATGATTATCTCATTACATGGCAAAACAATTACTTCACTAAATTGAACCTTATTGTGATCATACACACACATGCACACACACTCAGAGAAACACACAAGCTCTCTCAGTAAGGTAGGCAATGAAAGGAAATTCCTCATTGTAATAATGGGTAACTATTAAAAATTAGTAGCTAATTAGATGATGAGTGACTGAAAGATATTTTTCTAAGATCAGAATCAAGGCCATTTATATTCAACATGGTATTGAAGGTCTGAGCCATGAGACACAGGCTAAAACAAGAAACAAACAGGTCAACTGGCAATAAAGAGGAAAAATGTCTTTGTTCATATATGGTGCAATCATGTACATGGAAGATTCTAAAGAAACTATAAAAAGAAATTTGATTAAATAAGTAAATTTAGTGGCTGACAACATCAATATGAAAATATCAATTATATTCTATATAGCAGCAACACAAAGCAATTGATCTTTCTAAAATATATTTAAGTCCAAAACATTAACTATTAATATTTAGTGACATATTTAACAATGTACGTACAAAACTTGTGTATTGAAACTCTTAGAAGACACTGAGAAAAATGAAAATAAAAACTACATAGAGAGGTATATCATAATCACAGATTAGAACATGCATCATTAAGATGCAAATTCTTCTTAGAGTTTGATATGATCCCAATATAAATTCCACAAGAGTTTTCTTGTAGTAAAACAAACTGATTCTAAAGTGTATATGAAAATTAAAAATATTTAGTCAAGGCACTTTTGAAAGTAAACAGTAAAACTTGCAATTGCCTTATTTAAAAACTCACTGTAATAGTAATCTAAACAGTATGTTATTGACATAAAGATAAAAATCTGTGGCACAGGATAGAGTCCAGAAATAGATTCAAGTTTGTACAATCAATGAATTATTGACAAAAGTTCAGAGGTCATTCAATGGCAAAAAAATAATTTTCCACAAACAGTATTAGAACAACAGGATTTACCTCTCAGGGGAAAAATGCCACATGAATTCCCCTGACCACATAAAAAATTTACTTGAAATTGATCATAGACCAAAATTAAAAAGCCAAAGCTGTGAATATCCTAAAAGAAAACATAATAAAACATTTTGTGTTCTAAGATAGAACACACAAATAATGAATAGCAAAAGAAAAATACTACATATTGAACTTTATCCATTTTCAAAACTTTTGCTCTTTGAACTAAACAATTCTAAAATGGAAAGAAAAAAGGTGACTTTCATATATATTACAAATACAAGACATATAAAATATCGGTGTATAACAAAGAACTCACATTCAGAATATATAAAATATACACAGAACATTTACAAGTCCATACTAAGATTTTTAAAAGTTTAAGAATAATGGCTCGGCTCCTGTGGCTCAACAGGTTAAGGCGCCAGCCACGTACACCTGAGCAGGCAGGTTCGAATCCAGCCCGGGCCCGACAAACAACAATGACGATTGCAACCAAAAAATGGCCGGGCGTTGTGGCGGGCGCCTGTAGTTCCAGCCACTTGGGAGGTGGAGGCAAGAGACTCACTTGAGCCCAGGAATTGGAGGTTGCTGTGAGCTGTGATGCTACAGCACTCTACCCAGAGTGACAGCTTGAGGCTCTGTCTCAAAAAATAAAAAAATAAAAAAATAAAAAGTTTAAGAATAATAAGAAAAAAGATTTTAAGAGATATTTTGCCACAACCTATTACAACTCGGTAATAAAATGAAAGTAACTTACTAATAAAGCTAAATAAACATGAATCCAAAAACACAATGCTGAATGAAGGAAGACAAGTACAAGAGTACATACAGTGTGATTATATTTACATTTAATTTTAGAAAAGGCAAAACTTATCTGTCTTATGAAAATAAGCAAACAGGGCAGCACCTGTGACTCAAAGGAGTAGGGCACCGGCCCCATATGCTGGAGGTGGTGGGTTCAAACCCAGCCCTTGGCAAAAACAGCAAAAAAAAAAAAAAAAAAAGCAGTACTTCCTTGATTGCACTAGTGTACACAGCTATGATTTAATTAAAAAAAAAGAAGGAAAGAAAGAAAATAAGCAAACAAACTCAGTACTTATCCAAGGTGTGGGTAGATGGCTGAAATCATTTCGAAGGGGCATGTACAAATTTTATAGTAGGAATATAACTTGGTGTAACTGGCCAGTGATGGTACTTATACAGTTGTTTTATGTTTGTGAAAACTCAAATGGATGTATCTTATTATAATCTCAATAACATTGATTAAATTATTAAATGAATTTAATGTATTGTGGCCAAATAGATACAAGAAAACATGCTTACCATACCTTTCTCTTAGACATTCAAGAAGGATGTTAGTTAAAGGCTTGAGTGGGCATGCACTAAAAAAACAAATGATAAATAAAGTTTAAATGAGTTTTAACCCAGTATTTTCAAACCTCATTTAATTCAGAAAACTTTCTGTTTTTCAAGATGCTATTTATAAATATCACTAAGGATTAGAGGTATTAGGAAGCCCCCACTGGGAAAGACTTTGTAATCAAGTAAATTCTATTATTTTCGGAAAATATTCATAAATAATATGCTAGATATTCTTTGTGGAACAGTTATAAAATAAGCAAATATTGGCATATTCCAAGACTTTATCATATGAGAAAAACTAATGAATTAAAAAGAAATATGAATTCTAATTTAAAAGTACCTGATTAGAATTAACAACACTTACACTGTTTGTAGTTGGTACTGATTAAACACTGACAAACGGATGTAAAGATGAAACTTGACAAATTTTCTTTTTTACCTTTCACAACAAATGATGATCTTTTTTATTTGCATGTGTGATGTTCAAATGCATTACTGATATTTTTGAACAAAAACAGCAACAAATCCTGTCTTTAATCAGTGTATCTTTGATTCATCGCTCTTTTACGATTACTACTTTCTACATTTCCCTGATAATCATTTATTTGAGGGGCTAATTTTAGCTTTGCTTCTTACACACCTGGAAGTGCGTTAGAAGGCAACCTCCTTTCCCTTGCTGCCTAAACTGGAGAGGGAGGTAAAAAGTTCCTTGCTACTAACGCCTGTGGGCATATTTGCGGTCAAAGTAGAGTCCTCAGTGTGAATATATGTCAGCAAGAATTCTATTTAATTAGTTGAAAGAGTAGATCAAAGAAGTAAGTTTACACAGCTGCTAATCATGTTGTGATACACTGACATTTCTGATAGAATTTCAGATACTTTGCATACTTCTCAGGTATGTTGTGTTGTTTGCTGAAATGAATGTGTTCTGTCTCTTTGTCCTATAACACCTACAGTTGCATTTTAAAGTATGTGTTAGCACAAATTGGCAATATGTAAATGAAGAGTAGAATTGATGTGTAAATTTACTGAAGTAGCATGAAGAAACAAAAAAATTAAGTGTCCAATGCCCTTTCAAGCTGCATGGTGTAAGAGAATTATATTATTTTAAAATAATTGTACTCATTGCATTTTTTTGTTAAATAATACAGACTAATTGAATTAAGTAGATAATTTGAAAAATGGAACTATATTGAAGAATCAAGAAAATTAACCACAAGGTTATCACCAGGGGAAAAAAAACAGTGAACATGTTGATTTTATATTCTGAACTATAAAAATATTGATATCAGAAGTACTCTATTTTTTGCCTTAGCTTCACATTTTGAGCATTTTTTACTATATGGTTATAAAATCTATGGGTATGTGATTTTTAATGGCTGCATAATTATATCCTAGTGATAATATAATTAAAATTTAATTATATTACTACATTGAATTATTACACCAAACTTAAGAGAATAATTCCACTACAGTTAAGCAGGTATATTCTTTTGGATTGGTTTTGCTATTTTTATAGATACAATGATATTTATTTAAGGCTCTGTATGCTTCAAAAATTGGTAATAGTCATTTCATTTGAATCTTGAATAAGATGTAAAACAAGTAGTGTTCATGTTACTATCAACATTTAGGCAAAAGCCTTAGGAGGGTAATACCTGAATGCCTTCTCTCATGTAAATCTTAAATACATCTAATATAAGGTAATATTTTCTCCTCTATAAGACTACTCCACTTCACCTATCACCTAGGTGAAAAAACAATGAACATGTTGTTTTTATATTCTGAACTATGAAAATATTGATATCAGAGATACTCTACTTTTTGCCTTAGCTTCACATTTTGAGCTACAACCAATCACATAAATATTTCTCTGAATTGCCCCAGCACCATTTGTTCCTGATTCTCAGTTGGGCTCAGCCTTAAAACTCTCCTGTCTCCTCATTATTTATGCCTCTCCTTTGTGTCTTAAGCTCTTTGAAGTAGTTCCCTCTATCTTGACCATCATAAGCCTTAATAACTCTTGAGCAGAATTGGTAAATAATGCACAACACTCTTTATTGAGTGCTAAATATGCAACTGTCATTTAATTAATAGCTCATGATTGTTTGATCACAGGTATATTTTTGTTTATATCTTTGCTTTAATTAGATACACATTTTTTTCTATTTCCAAATTCTGCAATTATTTTTGGTTTTGCAATTTCAGTTCATCATTTGTGAATTCTAGCTCTCATTTTCAGAATTGCCATTCCCGATCTTCTCTGTTAAAATATCTTCTCCTTATTTAATCCTATACCAAACCAGTTTTCCTTATTAGAGTTTAGTTAAATTAAGCTTATAAAATTCCAATCATTATATTCAAGATAAAAGGTTTTGATTTTTGACTCATGACTGTGATTAAATAATTTGAACTTTTATTAGCATGATTTCCAATCCAAAATCTTTGATATGACATTTATATCCATTTGTGGTCTGAAATCAACTAATCCCTCCCTGGATGCTCATCTGCTTAGGGCTTCTCATAGACCTACTTCCTCTATTTAACATGTTTCCTTGATCAGTTCAGCGATAATGTCATTTCATTTTTTTCTGAAAGCTAATGTTTGCTCCTACCTCACACAATCTTTTATATAGCTGTTAAGCTAAGTTCCTAGACACAGGTGACCTTATTTATTCTATTTTGTACTTTCCAAAAGCTACTTCATTCACAAGTATTTGATTCATGATTATTCAGTAAAATAAATGAAGGCAAAAGAATGACTTATATCATTTGTGTTCCTTTTTAATGTATTCTAAATTGTATTGGAAGTTATACATAGGTGTATATATTTATGTATACTGATTAATATTTATAAGCTTCTTTAAAAACATAAATATATGTCTCAGCTTTTTTAAACAAATATATTAATTGATTTATAATATATATGTACAAAATTTAAAAAAATGTTAAGCATATAGCTCAATGAATTATAACAAATTCAGTATACTGTTGTATCATCTATCCAAGATAAGCAATAGAAAGTTACAAACGCCTCAGATGCCTTGGAGAACCTTGGGAGAACCTTTGATTGGGAGGGAGTCTTCTCCTAATCAAAAAGTATACTCCAAACTCCATCAATCTCCCCAAAGTTAGCTACTCCAGACATACCATTGTGCACTAGATTTTTAATTTTCATACATATTAAATATTACTGAGTGCATGTTTTAACTTTGTTTTATTTTACTCAAAATTATTTTAGGGAGATTCGTCCATGATTCTGGTGCAGTGTTTTTCAATTCCTTTTTGTTCCTATGTAATATTCCATGTTATAAATTTACCTAAACTTGTATGTATATTTATATATTATGATGATCATTTATTTTGTTCTGTATTTGGCTATTACCAAAATATATAAATATACTTGTGCAAATGTATATTTGTAGGAGAGCTTAGGTTATTGGGTAATGTGCATGTTTATATTTGTATATATATTGCCAGGTTTCCAAAGCAGTTTTGCAACTTATGTTTCACCAGCAGCATATGATAGTTCTAGTTGATTTGCACCCTTACGAAATTTAGTACTAACAGTCCTCTTCATTTCTGTCATCTGAGGAAATATGTGTTACTATGTCAGTTTTAGAGTTTTAGTTTACATTTTATGCATGGCTCTTTTTATTTTTTGTTTGGCTATTTGTCACTTCCTTATTTGTTTATGAGAATTCTAAATTCTAAATAGACATTAATTGTATAAGTTTTGTGTATTTATCCCAGCACTTTGCAGTTTTTCTTTCTCCTCTTAATAATGTTTTTGGTATAGAAAATATCCTAATATTAAAATAGTACAAAATATTTTTATGGTTAGTGACTTATGTATAATGTTAAAGACAACTTCACTTATTTCAAGATTATGAATATTTTCTCTTGTGATATCTTCAAGAAACATTATTGTTTTCCCTTTGAAATTTAGATCAACTTTGATTTACAATCAACCTTGATTTAATTTCTTTATATGGTAGGAGGTATACGTAAATATCAATTAATGTAACACTATTGGAAAGTTGACACTTCTCCAGTCTTCTATGAAGTTATATTAATATTGTGGAAAAGAAATCCATTTGTGGAAAGGAAATCCATTTCCATTCAAGATGTAATAGGAGGGACAGATATGTTCTACTGTATGAAAAAATAACCCCAAAAATCTATATTTGAGAAATGAACACAGTAAACATCAGATAATAAAAAAGGTCTAGATATCTGGGTAATGAAAGAGAATGGTCCTTAAGGCATAGAATAAAAATAAGGTTAGCTATTAAATTGCTGTATATTATTGTCTTGAGAATTTGTGGACTGTGAAAACAGGGAAGGGGGCCCAAGCATAAGCTTAGTGGACTTTCTGAGTTGAGGAATTAAATTGAGACTCCAGAAAGGACAAGTAATCCAGTTAAGTACTGATCACTGCACACATATAAGAAAGCTGGAGAAAGAATCATCTAATCTGATTAGAGAGAATATTAATCAGTACTTAGAATGAACAGGAAGAATACTGCCTGTCCATATAAGCCAGGATGGAGGACATCAAAATGAATGAACCATAAAGAGTTTTGCCTCTGCAGTGGGGAATAATAAATGCCAGGTAAATGCTGCTCCGTCCATGCCTAACAAGTCTTAAAAGAAACACCCAAGCGGACACATGGATTCTAATAATGTAACTGTACCCCAAGAATAAAGCATAAGTACATTTATCCAAATTCAAAAATATCTAGTAGTCAGATAAAATTCATATCTAGAATCTACTCCCCCAAAATACAAAGTGTACAGAGAAGCAGACAGTATTATGAAAATGATAGAAAAATTAACCAATTGAAACCTTATCAGTACTGGCACAGATGTTAGAATTAGTAGACAATGAAATTAAAATAATTATTATGCCTGCAACCTATATGTTCAAAAATTAATTCCAGACATGAAAGACACTTTTAAAATATTTTGAATCTCTAGAAATGAAAACTAGCATGCCTAAAATGAAAAGTACAATGGTTAGGATTAACAGCAGATTAAATATTACAGAAAAAGGATTGGTGAACTTGAAAACAAGGCAATAAAAACTATTCAAATCAAAGCATAAATCAAAAAAATATTTTTGAAAATAAAAACAACGTCAATGAGCCATGTAAAAATTCAAGTAGACAAATTTACATGTAATTCAAGTTCCTGAATGGAGGAGTGTTTGAAAAAGTATCAAAGAAATAAAAACTAAAAACATTTTAAATTAAACTAAAATTAATAACAATACAGATCCAAGAATCTCAATGAAACTGAAGGACAAGAAATAGCAAAAAATACTAAAGCAATATTCATCATATTCAAGTTACTCACAATCAATAATGAAGAAAAATAATCAAAAATATAAAGGAAAAATATAACATACAAAGGAATAATGATAATAATAAGGTTTATCATATATTTCTCATCATAAACAATGCAGATGGAAAGAAAGTGGCGGAAAATCTGAATTATTAAATAAGAAAAGTCAGCCTAAAATTCTGAATGAAATAAAATATTGAAAAAAAATACACATAAAGATCTGCACTCAAGAAATGTTGAAGGAAATGTCTGAGGCAGAAGAAAAATTATCCCACATATGCTCCTGCATAAAGAAATGATCAGTACAAGAAATATTACAGTTGCTATAGTTACTACATGGGTAAATTTATGAGGTATTTTTCTTACATTTACAATCTCTTTAATAGATAATTGATTGTTAAACCAAAATAATGAAAATCCACTGATGAGTTTATAAAATTTATATAAGAAAAATGTACAAAAATAATTGCACAAAGAAAAGGAGGAAAGAATGAGAGTATAACACTATATTAAAATATGTATACTATATGTATAAATTAAAGATATATAGTTTAGCCCCATGCATGGTGACTCACACCTGCAATCCTACACTTTGGGAGGCTGAGGTGAGAGGATTGCTAAAGTCAGGAGTTCAAGACCTGAGCAACAGTGAGACCCCATTTCTATAAAACATAGAAAGATTAGCTGTGCCTGTGGCCCCAGCTACCATGGAGTCTGAAGGACAAGATTCACTTGAACCCAGGAATTTGGGGCTGTGGTGAGCGATGACGCACAACACTGTAGCCAGGTTACAGAGTGAGCTAGTTTCTGTTGAAATAAGAATGAAGTGAGGAAGAAAATATAATCTAAACCTTGAAGCAAATGCTAAAATAATAAAAAGTTATAACTACAAAATCTACAGAGAAAATATAGATATTATTTAGCCTAAAAGAGGAAAATAATGAAAAGGAAGAAACATGCAGATCAAATGAATGGAAAACAAATAGCAAAATTATACACTCAAACCTAAGCCTATCAATAATCACATTAAATACAAATAAACACACCAATTAAAAGGCAGAGAGTATCAGAATGGTTAAACAAACAAACCAACAACAAAAAAAACCCAACAAAAGTCTCCAACACCTGGAGATGAAAGAACTTACTTCTAAATAATGCATGAATCAAACTGGAAGTCTGTAATTACATTGAACTGAACACAAATGAAAGTATGTCATAATTTGTGGAAAATAGCTCAATTACTGCTGAGAGATAAGTTTATAGCACACATACCGCCCAAAATTCTTAAGTCAATCATCCAAGTGAAGTAAAAAGTATGAAATCATAAAGATATAAGTAGAATTCAATACAATTAAAACCAGAAAAACAATATAGAAAGCAAACGAGGCAAAAACTTATTTTTGTAAAATATCAGATTAATATGGGAGGACATACAATTACATTGTTTGCATTTGTAAGGTAAAGTTCCAGTTTTAGTTGTTTCTTTCAAATAGGAAGTGTGTCATATATCCCTGAATTGTTCCCATTGGGTAGGAACTTGCTGAATCCCCTCTCCCCATACCCCCTTTTTGAATTTAACTGAGTTTTTCTCTTGTGTGAGCAGTTAATTGTTAATCTACTAGTTTCAATTTAGTATTGAGTACATGTGACGCTTTTTTGTTGTTGTCGTTTGTTGTTTTTTAATCCCATTCATGTGTTGAAGGGAGCCTGGGTTGTTCCCACATCTTCCTGATTATAAATTGGGTGGCAAGAAACTTCCCAGTGCAAACATCCTTATGGTAAAATGACTTTTTTCTGTCAGTGGTTAATTGAAGAGATAAATACAATTGACAAAACTCTCACATGAGTGACAAAAAAGAAAGAGAAAACACAAATAACCAATAACAAAAATGAAACGAGGATGAACTCTACACCATGAAGATATCTACAGGATAATAAGGGAATAGTATGAACAACTCTATCCAGATAAATAATACAATGTAGAGGAAATGGACCAATTTCTGTCAAGGTACAAAGTAGCATGACTCAGTTACTATGAATTAGATAATTTAAATAGCTCTATAACTACATTAAAAGTTGATTAAAAACCTAAAACCTGAAAGAGATCTCCAGGCCCAAATGGTTTTAAAGAACTCTACCAAGTGTTTAAAGAAGAATTAACATCAATTCCATAAATTACCAAAAAGGATACTTCTCAACTTATTTTATGAGGCCAGTATTACTGTGATAACAAAATCAGATAATGACAATACAAAACACAAATAAAAGACGCTATTAAGCAATATCATTTACACAAAGTTTACACATAAAAATATTAGCAAATAGAAGTCAGCAATGTATTTTAAAATATGTGTGTATATGTATGTGTGTCTATGTATTATATATGTTTATCTATATATAATATATATGTATATATTATATATATATTATCCCATGACTAAGTGGGGTATATTGTTCATTCTGGGATGTAAGAATAATTTAATAGTCAAGATTCAATTCACATAACACATCACCCAAAAAGAATAAACATAAAATCCCATCATTGTATCAGTTGATACCTGAAAAGGCTTTTGGCAAAGTTTAACATTTATTTATGACAAACATTCTCATAAACTAAAAATGGTGCTTTCTTCAATATGATAAATAACATCTAGAAAAAGCCCACAGCATAATATTGTACTTAATGGTGAAAAATGAAATGTTTTAACCCTAAGATCTGGAAGAAGGCCAGCAGGTCTGTTTCTTCTCACTAGTTCTTTTTGACATAGTACTAGAAGTCCTAGCCATCAGAATAAAAAAAAAAGGAAATTGGAGTATGAAGGTGAGAAAGGAAGAAAGGAAACACTCAAAGTCTACTTATTTGTTAAGTGAACATGATAACTACACTATGGAAATAAATTAAAGTCTACTTATTTGTAATGACTTGATTGATCTATATCAGCAGTTCTCAAGCTGTGGGTCGAGACCCACAGGAACTGTATTAAAGGGCCAAGGCATTAGGAAGGTTGAGAACCACTGATCTATGTAGAAAAATCCCAGGGAAACTTTAAAAAGTGCACAAAAACATTCAGTTTACCAAATTATCATGCCAAAGCTGATTATATTTCTACATACTAACAATGATCACATGGGACTCAAAATGAAAAGTAAGATGCTATTTGCAATCACTGAAAAAAAATAAATGATAGAAATCTAACAAAATGTATGTAGGACTTATGTGCTTAAAAGTGTAAAATGCTGATTGAAGAACTCAAAGATGATCTAAACACATGTAGAGACATTAAATGTTTATTTATTTGTTTTTATTAAATCATAACTGTGTACAATGATGCTGATTTGATACAGAATGTGAGATGCTTACTGATACTGATTTGATTTAGAATGTGAGATGCTTATGTTGAATTGATTAACATATCCATCATAATTATGCTCTTTTCTTAATAGTTTTGAAATATACCATTGCATGATGCACATTTGGTGAGGTCCCCCCAGATTCCTTCCCACCTCCCTCTCTCTCCTCTTCCCTTCTACTTTCTGAACTATAGTTATGTTTTACCATTCATATGAATGTGTAGGTGACTATATATTGATTTCATAGTAGTATTTAGTACATTGGATATTTTTATTTCCATTTTTGAGATACTTTACTAAGAAGAATATGTTCCAACTCCATTCAGGTAAACATAAATGATATGAGGCCTCCATCTTTTTCATGGCTGAATAGTATTCTAAAATGTACATAACCATAATTGGTTAATCCATTTATGGGTCAATAGGCACTTGGACTGTTTTCATGTCTTGGCAATTATAAATTGGGCTGCAGTAAATATTCTGGTGCAAATGTCTTTGTTGTAAAATGATTTTTGATCATCTGGGTACACACCTAGTAGAGGAATTGAAGGTATATTCCTAGTAGAGGAATTGTAGGATGGAATGGCAGGTCTACTTTTAGTTCCTTGAGTATTTTTTAAACTTTTTTCCAAAAAGGTTGTATTAGGTTGCATTCACACCAGCAGTGTGAATTCTCCCCCACATCCATGCCAACATCTGTAGTTCTAGAAGTTTGTTAGGTAGGTTAGCTTAATGGATTTAGATAATATCTCAAAGTGGTTTTGGTTTGCATTTCTCTGATGATTAAAGTTTATGGTTTGGAAGTCACCACATAGAAAGAAGGCAATTCTCCACAAAATTATATACAGGTTTGATGCAATCCCTATTGAAATCACAGCAAAGATTGTTGTAGGTACACAAAAACTTGGTCTAAAATCTGAGTGAGAAGGGAAAGAAGTTAGAATAGATGTAACTTTGTAAAAGAAGAATAAAGTGTGAGGCATACTATAGCTACAATAGTTAAGACTGTGATTTGTAGTCATATAACACACAGGTCAATTGAACAGAATAGATAACCACAGAATTAGACCCATGCAGATGTGCCTTTTTTGATTTTTGTTTTTAATCAAAGATGCAACAGAGGAAAGAGTCTTTTCACTAAAGGTGCTGGAGGACTTGAATATTCATATTCCCATCCCTCAAAAAATGAACAAAGAAAAAAAGATCAAAGAGAAAAAATCAAATTAAACTGAAGTTAGCAGAGGAATGGAAATAATGAAAGCCAGAATGAAAATCAATGAATTAAAATCAGAAAAAAATGGGTTCTGAGATAGGTATAAGTTTAATTTTTTTAAGAATGTTCCAAATCTGTGGTTGGCTTATATTACTTTGTTTCTTTTGTTTTATTATTTACTGCCTGATTAGTTTTGGTTAACTGCTAGACATCTTCTCTGAAATATTGTGATAAATGATTTTAACTTCCATTGAGAATTAAGGTTTGCTTTCAGCAGGCAGATTTTTGACCATACAAAAGTGTGCGCATTCTTCTTAGTATTTATTTTCTTTCGCTCTTTGTCCTGAAGGGTTGCCCTATTGTGTCTAATTGAAAACTTAGTGTATTTACCAGAGTGCTTCATTAACTACAGTTGAGTTTTTCTAGTCATGAGATTACTGAAAATTTATTAAATACCTAATGGATAGGGTGGTGGCCATTGGTGATGTTGAAGGGAGGGTCACCACTTTTGTTTCCATAATTGCCAATTATCCAGAACAAAAGAATCATAGATTCCCAGATTATCTCATTCTCTTTTCTTCAAGATCTTTGTCTCCCACACTCTTATGACCTTGGTAGCTAGTAACTCCATTGGGACTTCAGATATTTTTGTTATTGTGAAGCTTTTCTGGTTGTTCTAGGTATAAGTGTTTTTCTTGGTTTTCCATTCCAGAAGTGGAACTTGCTAACTGGATTTTGTAAGTCTTTTGGATTAAAATTAGGATAAAAATGACGGTCACCAATAATTGAACTCTTCTACCTCTATTTTCATTTTCTTTCACATTTTTTCACAAGTAGAATTCTCTTTTATTTCTTTATCTTATTTCACTTCTTTTCACTGTCTCCATTCCTTCTCTACCCTTCTCTCTGTTTCCCTATTCCTAATCAGCACTCTCAATTTTTTCATACTTTACTTACTTACTAAATTCTATACCTAGGAGAGGATAAAAAACTCATTTTCACTAAACTAAAAATATTGATTACACAAAATTTTCTTTTGACATGGACTATTCAATGCAATAGAGCACAGTATCTTGTGCATGGATTTATTATAGAACTAGGAGATATGAGCATGCTTGAATTTGCTCTAGAAATTATTTTATTGTATTAGAATAACTTTAAGTACATACTGGATTTTTTTTTTTAAGTAAAATGGGTTACTTGCAGATAAAATGAAACACAATGAAGCAGAGTGTAGCAACATATGTGCATTTATATATAGTAATGGCTCTTTGTATAATAAAATGGTTTTGTACCGAGAGTACAATTCTGTCCTACACCTCCTCCACTTGATGATAAGAAAGATCATTTCATAGCCACAATTCCTGGAAAAATACTAGTAGTAAAGAACTAATAGAAGAAGTAGAAGGTTTCTTGTTTATTATGTTAAGCAGCTAATATCCTACAATACTATGTTCTTGAAGTTCTGCTTCTGGGGAATGGGAAAATAATAAACACTGGAAAGGAAATTCAGTATAACCTATTGATGGAGATGAGTACTAGGGTGAGATGTCTTCTATTTTTTATTTTTTAATATAGAAAGCCTGAATAAATTGTAAGATTATCAGATTGATATGTAAATTTTAGGAAAGCCATAGGAGGAAGAATATTAGATTTGATGTTGAAAAAATTGGAATTTGATTGATTGAAATCAGGAAGAGGCAGTATGAACTGCATTCCAAGAAAAGCAATTAGTATGAGCAAATATTTGGAAGTTGAAAGATGAGGAATGTGGGACACTACTAGTAGCAAATCTGACAGAACTGGGGAAGAATAATGTAGAGGGTGTGACAGGCAGGAAGCATTGCTGATCAGTTTTTATAAGGTAAGCTATGATTGCCAAAAACATAGTTTGTCTATAGTGTGTAGAATAGTGTGTACCCTGAAAATGTTTGCCCAAGAAACTGAATTTTACATGGACACTCAACTCGCCAGACAGTTGAGACTCAGGAAAAGGTAATCATTGAGAACTCCTCAACTCTTCCTCTGTGTAGCAAACCATAATAAAAATATAAAGTTTCATTCTAGAGAACGATTTTATGGTTTTAAATCCAGGCACCTGTGAATCTCTAACAAAGCACATCAATTTTTATTTGTTAAGGGTGTTTTTGTAAAATAGATGGCCTGTAGCTTTCATAAAGTTCTCAGTGGGAGCATGGCCAGAAAAAGGCATAAGAAATGCTTTTGTAGTGAATGATCAGAAAGCACACTTGCTGAAGAAGACTATATAATAGACCTTGAAATAATTTATCAAAAAAGTGCTGATGGCACTCGGCATAAGATACTAGGGTATGACTAGATAATTTGTGTGTTATAGTTGGGGCTGTTAGGAAACATATGCTGGAATGGAATTGTGAGGGCAAGAAGATTATTGGAGATTAATGCCTGTGAAAAATAACAAGGGAACAAGTAGGATTGTGCAGGAGCAATGCAGATGGCAATGTCAATCTGATGAACTCTCTGCCAACTCAACTGGGGGCCTTCAGAAAAGAGATTGCCCATTAGGAAGAATCCCAGTGTAGACAGAAGATCCAGGGTATAATCCTCCCACCATCTGACTCACTGTCTGGAAGCTACCTCCTAAATATGTGGCTGTGACCCAAAAGCTGAGGTGGAGGCTGAAGACACTCACAGTTAGAAACTGGCAGCTCACTACTCTTCTTGCAGTAAATTCTTTCTCGAAGGGACAGACAAGCTGTCCAACTCTAGGGCTGACACAGCTAAAGTGTGTCTGTTGATCATGTTTACTGCTAAAGAACTCAGAACAATATTCACCTTACACACTCGATTATAATGAAGTCATAAAATCATAGGAATAAAGAAATTTTTCAGCATGCCAAACATAGCCCGTCTTGCTTATTTGAATGTAAAAATTGATTTCATGGAAACTTAGCTCTGAAGAATAATCTAAATGATGCAATCCAGACCAAAGCTTCGATTTATGGATACTTGCAGGCTTCTGTAGATTCTTTTACTGCAGGAATAGACAATTAGAAATGTTAGCTGCTTACTTATAGTCATGGGAATAATTAAATATCCATACATTATATAAAAATTCCATTTGCATGGCAAAGATTTTTGGGTAAGTCCTGAGTCATCTTGACCTATAAGAATCATGTGGGGCTTTGACAATTAAGTTCACAAACTTTGTCCTAGAGGGGGCGGTGCCTTACTCCTCAAGGAGTAAGGTGCTGTCCCCATATGCTGGAGGTGGCAGGTTTAAACCTAGCCCTGGCCAAAAACTGTAAAAAATAAAAAACAAACTTTGTCCCAGAAAAAGTTTGCTTTTGTTACTGAATATTAGTAGGGTCACCTTTGAAGTACTCCCCATGGCCATATGATGATAGCCAAATGGTATCAGTGCCTCTATTTTCAAGGAGACTACTCCAAAGGTGACCCTAGTGATATTTAGCAATAAGGTATGTAGTACTTTTTCTGTGACAAGTTCATGAATTTAATTGTCAAAAAGCCTATATTTGAATTATAGAGAATCACGTGAAAAACAGCTAAAAACAAGTATGAAATAAGGTTGATGATATTCAGGTGAAAGGCAATTTGATGAGAAATGGAATTGTCCTAAAAGAATTTTCTGTTTTTAATTTATGACAGTCATTTTGTTCTATGAGGGGAAGTTCATCAGACTAGATGCTCCAATGGCACCAAATTCAGTTCTGGTAGAGGATTTATTATTGCTCCTATTCTTCCAGAACAAAAAGTAAATGAATGAATGAATTTTAACCATATTTTAATTACTGGTAGGCTATTTAATTGGTTGGTGTCTCACCACTAAATATATGTCTAAAATAATCATTCATGTCATTTTCCTTTTTTCCCCCTCTTGGGGCATCAGTTCCTTATGGTTGAGTGCTCTATAACAATGATATTAACAAAGTAGCTAAGTTTAACTTCTCTCCATACTTCTAGGAGACTAGTTAAGCACCCACACCTGTGCCTGCCTGCTCTTCTTCAAACCCTGAGGTGAATCTGGCTGCCCCAGAAATTGTGGATACTAAATCTCACAGTATTAAATGTGAGATTTAACGGAAAGAATTACATTCCAGAGAAGTTGGTTGCAGGTTGGTGAGCAAATATCCTCAAGTGTCATCAGATCAGTCCCAGTTTATGCTCTTGGATCTGGAATAATAATGTCTTAGTTTTTCGCTCTTGACAGTGTCCTGATCCCTGCAACACATTTCACTCTCTCTCATTTTCATGATACAGACCATCACATCTTTCTTTTGTAATTGTAGAAGTACAATTTTGCACATAGCAGGTATACTCCACAATGTGTTTAAAATCAGGTCAGATCTCAGAGGTCAGAAGCTACATCTTGCTCATTTTTGTCATTGTTGATACCCTTAAGTATTTACACCTGGTTGGTGCTCCATAGCATATACTGCATAAGAAATTGGTAACAAAATTGGGAATAAATCCAAAGGGAAAATATGTGTTCCTGATAAAGCATTAAGAATGGCAATAATAATGAGTCAAAGGGTATCTGGAATCTACTGAATCACAACATAGGTCATCTGCTGTGGTGCTATATTCGGATATATTTCCAGTGCACTGTGTGATCTTTTCCCTTGGTTCTGAGATTCTATCTCAATTCTGAATAAACATTTCTTTAAAAAGGCTTTTTTCTTTTCTAAATAGTTACATAAGCATCTTGTCTTACTCTGTTTACTATAACATCTATTAATCATCACAATTAATGCTGCTAATATGTTTGTTCATTTACTCTGTAAGCTCTTTTAGATAGTGTCTGACATTGTTTACTTGAGCATCAAGAAATATTATGATGATTACTACTAGGATTTATTACTTGCGGTTTCAGATTTGAAGGTTTAACATGTTTTTAATTATCTATAGTATATAGAGTATCTTTTCTCCCCACATTTTTCAGCGCTATTTTAAACTTTAGAATGTAAAAATTTTAACAACTAGGAAAAACACAAGAAATTGGACTTCCCAAAGAGAAATTAACAAAGATGTTCTTGAAGATGACTATAAGGCTCTCTATTTTACTTATACATAAATAAAGCAACAGTAACATTCTAGTTCCTATGTTTAGTGGATAAGAAGAAAAAGAAGGAAAATTGAAAATACTATCAACTCTCATTGACTTGTTCGAAATTGATTAGTTCTACAGTTCAGTGGGATACTGAAGGAAATTTTTGAAGACCTGTCTGGATTTGTATGTTTGCTGTGAATTGCCGCATCTGCGTCAATCTAGCGGTGCCATCATTTCTGCAATATTTTGGATGTAGAGATGTATCCACTAATGAAGCACATTTCCTGAGAGCCCTTTTTAATATTTTTATAAATGATTTAAAGTGTTAATATGGGTCCTCCAAGAAGTAGATGGCAGAAAGAATTAAATGTATCAGAGATTGTAGAAAATCTTTCTGAGGATTGCAGGCAGAAGGTGTGAGAGCTGTCAAGAAAAACCTTCAAACTTTAGTGCGCTGACCTGGAAAAGAAGAGAGGAAGGGAAGAGATGATATATGGAGACAAAGTCATGGCCAGACTGATGGAATCTTTCAGAACACAATTTCCCACTAGATCGGGCTTATTTCGGGCAGAGATCCTTCATTTCTAGCTTTCCCACAATGCTTAGTCATTGGCTGGGGATAACCTGGGCTCAGGGGTCATATCAAAAATTCTCTGTTGGGTTCTGAAAGTGTGGCAACTGCAGACTGTTACCTAATAATTCTCACAACAGATTCTCTCGATGAGAAATCTGACTGGTCCACAGCTTATGGCTGTCACACTTTGTAATTACTTTACCTCTGGTTCTTGGTTAAAATCCAAGGTGATCCTGATCCATACATTCTTGTTCCCTCCCTATTCACATAGTCTCTTAGAAACAAGAGAAAAGGACCTAGAAAAAAATATTTTCTCCAGATTCAAAAGTATGCTATGCCAATTAAAAATTCAGAAATAGGGGGGAGGAGCCAAGATGGCGGTCTGTAGCCAGCTTTCTGCAGACGCTCCTGTCCAGAAGGAGAGTTAAAGGACAGAAATTTAGCAAGAAAGCCAACGGTTTGGAGCTGAGCCAAGAGACAAGGTCGAGGAACGCACAT